>CM074738.1:60702777-60855277 GCA_037367245.1 Phrynocephalus guinanensis
CATGGTCTGCGTGTTGTGCAGGCCTGGAATAAGGGAAAGGATTATGTGCATAAAGTTGACTTTTTCTCTTCTCCTGAACACAGAGAACAATGCACAATACGAGTCATTACTTAGTACACAATGTAGCACTGATGATCGTCTGTCACTATTGACTAAGGCCACATCCATAACTATAAAATGTATTAATTAAAGTACAAAAAGAACAAAGTAATACCTAGCTGAGAGCAAACTAGACAATGCAGGTAACATGTCATTAGAGGTGAAATACTGTTTAATCTCAACTGAGCTTGCTTCTATCCATGCTTTACAAACTAGCCTTCTTTTGTGACTCATCATTGAGAGATAAACATATTTGCATATCTAGCTTATTAGGTATAAAGTTCTAAAAGATTTGCATGCCTGGAGACATAACAGCAGGAAATACACTTGTGAATCTTTAACTTGTGATCTCTCTCAGAGTTGCAATCATAATGTAATGCTGTTATGCCTTTGCTACAGGAAAAGGGAGTTAATTACAAGTAACTAGTTACTTCCAAGCACTGAAAAACACCAAGGTAGATATGGTAAAAGGGGAAAATGTTGGAACAAAACAGAATGTGGACATAAGACACCAAGAAACAAAATACAATTTGTCCACTGAAATGTCCCAAGTTCCAATTTCACACTATTGGTAAGGGAGGGAAGAATGTTGGTTGTATAGGATCTTTTATAAAATAGAAAAGAGAGGAAGAAAAATCACTATCTGGTGCATACTGAACAAGACTACTTAGAATTTCAGACACTCCCAAGCAATGGTCTAACGGCAGTACATTTAGAGCACAGAATGTATAGTGTTTATCCATTCAAATTAAAACATATATAAAACAAGGCATTTACAATCAGAACAAAACATGGTAAAAGTTTTCTGCTCAATCTCTTAATTTAGGGAACAAAAGCTATTAAACTAGGAACTGATTTTTTGATTTTATTTTAAAGAGTTTGTCTTTTAAAAAAGAAAAGCAGACAAGAGACTCATCACATTGACAAAAATGCCTTTCTGCAGATTACAATTTGTTCTTGCCTATAACTTTTATTTCGCTTTCGAAATATTTGGTTTCATTAAAAACTTCAAAAAGGAAGAACAACACAGAGTCCTGTGTAACTTTAAATACTGGTGGATTTATAGCTGCTTAGGTTTTTATGGAGTGTAACCTACTTTGTGAGATGCATAAGTAAGTAAGCTCAATAATACAGGCAAATCCTACATTTACAGCATAGCCCTATACACGCTCCGTTGGTTCAATAGCCTTATTCCCCCAAGTAAATCTGCACAATATAGTTTTCAAAGAGGTAGCCATCTTAGGTTCTGCTAGCATATCCAGTCAAAAGCAATAGCAAAATTAAAATAAATAAAGAAGACGAAAATGTTGTGGCACCTTTGTCCACCCAGCCCAGAAATAAAGAGGAGAGACATGCTTGTGGGATTAAAATTGGGCCACAATTTATTGATATGAATTCACTCAATTCAACTGTTAAACATCACTTAAACAAGGGGGCCTGAACGTAGTGCAAGCGGATCAGTTAATGATTCCTAATATGATTATACCCACCTGTTCAGCATCCTCCCCAAACCTGGGGTCTGGGCAGCCCTCATTCCTAATCTTTGGACTATTTATGCCTAACACCTAATGTTCCTAATTTACTAATCTATTTCTTAAATCATATTGAGGGCTACCTGCTCAATAAGGGTATATTATTCAATAACTTTCACCTGACTTAAATTTACCGCTTCCACTACCTGCCACAAAAAGGGGCTACGTAGTATGCTCCATTTCCCCCACCAAGCTGATTAGTTTGGTGCAAAGGCTCCCTTGTAAATCAAATAGGTAGTCCCCAAACTGAATCAAATAGATAGACACCGTCCTCCCTATAAATCTCTGGACGGTTAATTCAAGTTAATTCAACTGCTTGGGTGACTGAAAAGATACCCAAATCCTTGCTAACTAAAATTACCAATTTTCTTAATTATTCCATATTCAGGCTTTTTCCTTTTGCTTGGAGTCCTGTGCCTCTCTCTGAACTAGCGTGGCATGTTATTGGAACAAATCAATCCCAACATGGAGAACCTCTCTCTAATGGTTCGCAGGTCAGCCATGATCTGGGCAACCAGCAACTTGCCCGACCGCTGGGTCAAGTCGCAGCCACTGCTGTGGCTCCGCACAATGGCAGGGGTTGTCCCTTCCATTCAACCTGGCGTTTTCAAGGCCCAGCCACCGAAGTGGCTCAGCGTAATTGCAGGGGGCTTCCCCTCCATCCACACTTGGCCTATTACCAAGGCCCAGCCACCGATGTAGCACAACTCAATGGCAAGGGTCATCCCCTCCATTTCCACACGGCTCATACAGGGCCCAGCCACTGAAATGGCTCAATGCACCGTCGGGGGTTTCCCCTCAAGGCCTCTCACCATGTGGCAAGGCCTTATCTAACCTACTGCCCCTGCAAGCATCCCCATAGGCTGCACACACATGTCGCCAACCGGTTGGGTAGACAAAGAAGCCCCTCCCAGCACTATGGCTGATAGAAGCCACCATAAAGACTAACTGCTATAATAAAATGTGAGCTTTTGTGAAGACATGGATTTGTCCATAAAACCTCACATTATAGCAGCTGTCAAGTGCAACCCCATATTTGTCTATTTAGAAGCAAGTCCCAGTAAATAATCTTCAGTTTTTTCCTGAGGTTACTCTGACTGTAACCTCAAGTTGAAAAAGTCCTACAAGATTCTTTGTTTTTCTGTGGCCAACACTAGAGCCATGTATAAGAGAGAAATTGATGAGGAACAAACTGATTCAATTTTACCTTGGATTTAGTTTTCAGATATGTTGAGTTTCACTTAAAGCCCCATTGATTCAACAACAATTTCCCAATCTTGTCACATTTATCTTTTGCTGTCTGCCTTTTCCCTTTCGATCTCTCCCTCTTTTCCTCTCTTTCTCTTTCAATAAGCAGCTGATAAATCAGAGTAAATAAGTCTGTTGTATCAGCCCATTTCACATTTTGAAAACCTAGGGAAAAGAGACTAAAGAAGTCTAGCACACATTTATTTCATCTACTGAAAATATTTAAGTATTTATTCTATTATGAATAGCAACATCTGTTCTCATTAGCCTTTTCTTTTTAAATTAGGTGCTCACCATTCCACTGCCTTCTTCTGAAGGTCAAATGACATTCTGGCCCTTGCTGAGGTTCACATGAAGTTTTCTTTGCTTATGGATAACTGGCAAGTTGTTGTGACATGTCTCAATTATATGCCTGGCCAATGGCCTGATTACCTACCTGAGATGTGTCTAATTGTCCCTTCAATCAGCAGCAATTAACTCTGACAAATTATGCAAACCTTAGTCAACACCTGTAGGTTTCTGGCCACTATGTCAATCAAATCATTTGTCATTAAATTAAAGATACTCAAGTCCAGCCCAATCCTACCATTGGGCAAAGTGAAATAATCACCTCTGACAATAGATGTTGGGGGTGCCAACAGCAGCCCGCCAGATGTTCTCCTAAGTAGGTGGTTTAAAAACTTGGTTTTTAAACCACCTACCCAAAAGCCACTGGCTGTGCTAGCAAAGCAAAGTGGTCTGCTCATATACCACCCCATACCACTTCAAGTAGTCTCTGGGCAGTTTACAGTTTTTAATAACAGTATGAAGGCTACACATTGCCCCCCCCCCCAGCAAGCCGAGTGCTCATTTTACCTACCTCGGAAGGATGGAAGGCTGAGTCAACCATGAGCGTGCTACCTGGGATGGAACCCCAGGTCATGAGCACAGTTTTACCTGCAGTAGTACTTGTGCAACATAGTCCAGTAAACATCTAGGACTAAAGGTTTGAGAGTCAATTCTCCATGTACTATCTTACAGGATAAAGCTGAGTGCCACACAGACTTCGTTTATTACCAAAACTAGCTTTCTGACTGCAGTTATGATAGAGGATAATATCTGTTGCCAGTGTTGAACTAAGATGAAACTGTCACTTCAATACGTAGAATAAAGATAGGCAAATTTTCATGTTGCAGCCCTAAAGGTGCTGAAAGGGAAAGTGATAACTGTTTCCATCCTGTGTGAAATACAGCTTCAGGATCGGCACCAATTATCAGGACCACAAGATGAGGGGGCAAGAAAAGTCTTCACTATGTACTCCATAGTCCAATCTTAGTCATGTGCTTCCCTCAGCTTACAAAGCTTTACAAATCAACATGCATCACCCATTACATGTTAAATGTGATGTGTAATTTAGCCACCAAGTGATTCTGAAAACTAAACATTGACTCTTGGGTTTAGTCTGGCACCTACTGTATGTTGGCATGAGAAGAGAAGTGTCATTACTTGGAATCTGCTGAACTCATGCTAAATATGATGCCATCTAAAATGAATCCATTTGTTAGCTTGAAAAGCTGGGTAAATAACATCTAATGTTAACAAAAATTTAAAAAACTGTAATCTGATTGGAAGGCATACTATTTCCCCCAAAAGTTTTCATTCCTATAACCTCCTGTGAGTTCTGGGTTTTTAGGTAGTGATGTTCTTCTTAGGATGATTTTTTCTGCTCTAATTGATTGAATGTCTCCTCTCATTTGAAGCCTTTAATGCCATTAAAGGTTCACTGAGGCATATGCAAATCTCTTCAACTAGAGTCCAAATGCATTATACTGATGTGATGAGTACCTGTTGTGGTTACAGGCTTAAGGAAAGACAATGATGCTGCAACTCAGATGTCAATGGGCACTTGAAATGTCGGTTATTATCTGCAGTCCCTGCCTTAACTGCTTTGCTTCACAGACACATCCTGGCTTCAGTCCCTGATTCATGCTTTCTAAGGATTACTAAGTACAAGGGGTCAGCAATTTTTAGCCTCTGGGAACAGGATGGCTCAAAGGGTGATGCACTCTGCTCTTTCACTTTAGCAGAAGAGAAGCCTGAGTGAACAGCATCTGTGTCAATAAGGCTTGGCAGACTCTTAAAGTGGGGGATGTTACTGTTTCATCATTTTTATATCAAAGTAGTCTCCCATATCCAGTAAAGCTTTACTAATCGGAGGTACAAAGGTAAAACATAATATAAAGATATGCAAGATTATGGCTAGTATAACTCAATGGGTTGGGATACCAAATTGTGAGACAGGGGCTAGAAACTGAACCCCATTATTCCTCTCAGGAGATAGCCATCTGAGAACACTCAGAGCACGTGCAGCTGACTGGGCTATGTGTCCTGCTGAGCAGCCTTGGACAAGCTGCACAGTTCCAGAGCATCACCGAAAGAAGGAACAAATTAACCCCTATTGGGTACTTTATACCTTAAAAAACCCTAAAGTGCACAATCATTTTTTAAAATCAGGCACCAACTGAGTTAAATGACAAAGATGCACACAGACTATGGCACTTAACCTCCATGGTGTTTTGCAACTTCTGGGACTTTCTAAAGACCTGGTGAGTGAAGATCTCCTGGTGGTTAGACCATCTGTGGTAAGTATTGGTGGCAATAGGATCAGTGGTGAAATATGACTGGCTATCTCTTATTTATGTAACAAAAAGTCTGTCTAAGACCAAATGGGGAGAGTGACAAATCCATTAAAGCAAGCTGTACGGTTAGTCTCAATTTAACTGAGATCCCCCTGCCTTCCAAGGTTCAAAAATGTTTCCAGCCACACTGCCATCTCCTATAACTTTAAAAATATAAACAATAATTAGCTTGTTTTTCTTTCTTGAGTGAGTTACGAGTGCTAAAAGCTTGCCTGAAGTGGTTGGGCCTTCAACGGCCAACAGAAAGATAAACTAAAAGCAACCATGCTAACCTTCTGAGGGAGAAAATTCCACAACCTGGGAGCTGCGATAGAGAAGGCCCTCTCTCGGGTCCCGATCAAATGTGCATTTGACTCTTGCATCTAACTCCACAACAAGTTATTACTAGAACATGACACAATGTTTCCAGTTTCTTCAGTCACTTGTTAACAGTCATATTTCCAAGACTGTGGGTTAGACATGGGTAAGACATTACATCTGTCACCTACCCAAACAGGTTGGTGTTTGTTCTGATACAGTATATTGTAGCTTTTCAATGTGAACATTAAATTATGCTGATTCTTATCACGCTCCTGTGAATTTTGAGTTTCTAGTCCAGTATATGAGGTTTGAAGTCCATTTGGGTCTTCTTTTCCATGCACACAGCAAAACAAGGCAGAGAGGAAAAAATGGAGCTGAACATATATTCCCAGTATCATAAATGGTTAGTTTTCTAAGTTCCATGGAGGGGTCCCACAAGCTATCATAGACTAGCTCTTTCCCCCCCCCCCCAAGTCCAACAATGACACTGGGAAACACAGTGGTACCTTGTATAAAGGAATCAATTCGTTCCAAATGAAATTGTGTTAAGCAAATGTTCCTTTATACAAATTTCCTATAGGAATGCATTGAAAACAGAGTAATCCCTAATCGCAACCATTTTTATGTTGTACAGATTCACCCCACAGATGATCCTGTTAAGCAAATTTCCCTATCTCTGGAATTTTTTATGTTGTACATATTTTATGTTATACAAACTGTTTGTTATACAAGGGTCCATTGTATAGCCAACTGGGGAACAATTAAAGCGCATGTTTGTTAGGCATTATCAAGAGGAGGTTTATCACACAGTGCTTAAACTACAGTACTCCAGTCAAGACTGCTCACAACCTGAGATCAATCCCAATGGGCAATGGTACCCAGCTCAAAGCTGGCTCAGCCTTTCATCCTTCTGAGATCCGTAAACTGAGTACCCAGCTTGCTGATGGTGGGGCAATATGTAGCCCACATAATCAAATTGCAAACTACCCAGAGAGTGCTTTAAGCACCATGGGGCATTATATGAGCAGCCTTATATAATGCCACTTGGCTTTGTCATGTCCCCTGCTTACTAACTGCTTTGTGATGGTGAAGAGAAAACCCCTGTACTGCATATGAGTAACTCTGAAGGCATATTTTACTCTGTGGGTAGACTTCTGCTGTCAGTTGCACATGGAGAAGTCTCATCAATTGCCTGTAAATCCAGAGATAGGAATGTAGCCTATATTTATATAAATACTGTATGTAGGGCATACATATAACTCACCAGAGGACAACTGTTGAGAAAAGAATTCCTATTTTATACAGAACTGTATTTGAGCTAGAATATGTGTGACAGACAGAGGAATACTTTATTTCTTACCAATTTTATTCGAGAAAGAGATTTCATGCATGAAATTGTGTTGAGAAATGTTCTCTCTGATAAGTCTCCTGCTCCTCTCCTTATCCATCTTGCTACAGCATTTCTGATCCATCCTGACATCTATTTAGATATCTTGTAATATAGTTTACCTATCCCCCCCAATAGTTTCTACTGGTAAGATGGTTGGCCTTGTTTGTCCTAGCATTTAGCGATCTAGGTGTCTTCAAACCAAAAGCTATTTTTCTGTAAATTGAATATAAAATAAGGAAACTGACATTTGATTGGCATGCAAAAAATCTACCCATTGAATTCCATCTTTTCTTTTTCTTGTTGATTCTGTATATTACAGGTAGCATCTGTACTATATTCTTCTGTTGCTGTATATTGTTTAAATAATACCAATCAGTAAATTGTACTGATTAGATCCAGCCAATTCAGCTTCTTGTATGCAGGTGAAAAATGGGTAATTAGCTTCCTGTGCAACATAGTTTATAAATGGCAATCGACGGTCATGTTAAATGTCCAGTCTCCAACATGGAAAGCATTATTTCCTCCCCATGAAATGAAAGATTTCTGTGAAACTGTTTTGCCTTATCTTAGCTATGAAGCCATTTATCATGGTGCCTTATTTAATCAACCCTTGGCTAGCAGACACTGCCTTTTTCTACCATGCAAGAGGTAACGGCCTTCTCTCCTATCACATTACACAATCAATTACTTAATTTAACATTCACTAATTAGTCATAGAAGCAGTAAAGTAAGGATGAATCTTCATGGGATTTATTTGAACCTCAACCTCTGCCCTTCCCGGTTAATATAGAGCACAGGCGGGAACATGCTGGAATGGGTTTCTCTTATAGCTTCCATCTCTTTCAGGGATGGGATTCTTCCCAATCACCTGGGGGAGATGATAATCAGACCCTTTCTTTAAAAAAACCTGGCCTGGCTATCATCCAATAGCCAATGCTCCCTTTTGGGGCAAAGTTGTGGAGTGGATAGCTGCCATGCAGCTCCAGTTGTTCCTGGAGAAGGACCGCATCCTGACCCATTCTATCTGGCTTCAGGTCACGTCATGGGACTGAAACAGACCTGGTCACATTACAAGATCACCTATTGAGGAGGGTCAACAGCAGTTGCTCTACCCTGTTACTCCTTCTCGATCTGTTGGCCACCTTTGATACTGTTGACCACACTATCCTCCTGGGTAGGCTCACGGAGATGGAAATTGGTGGCCAAGATTTATGCTGGCTCCATTCCTTCCTCAGTGGCCATGCCCAGACAGTACAGCTGGGAGGAGTTTCATTGGCCCCTTGGTCCCTCTCATGTGGAATTCCACAGGGGTCGGCACTCTCCCCCATGCTGTTTAATATCTATATGGGGTGTGCTGTCATCAGTACACTGATAACACACAGCTCTATCTCTCCTTTCCCACCTCTGCAATGGAGGCTGTGTGGACCCTTTACCGCTGGCTGGATGTGGTTTTGGACTTGACCAGGACCAACAGGCTGAAACTCAACCCCAAAAAGACTGAGGTATTGTTCCTTGGGGGAAGACTGAATGGATATTGTGCCCCTCTTCCCAGTCTGGATGGGATCTCCCTCCAGCTGGCTGACAGAGTGAACAGTCTGGGTGTGACTCTGGATCCGGCTCTGTCCCTGGAAGCCCAGGTGGCAGCCGTCTCCAGGGTAACTTTTCACCACCTTAGGCTCCTCACCCAGATTCACCCTTATCTCAAGGGTGACCTCCTAAGGATGATCGTGCAAGCCCTGGTTGTCTTGAGGATAGATTACTGTAACACACTCTACATGGGGCTTCCCTTGACCCTTGTTTGGCGATTGCAGCGGGTGCAGAATGTGGTGGCCAGACTGGTGGTTGGTGTGGGAAGATATGACCACATCACCCCCATTCTGGCTCTCCTGCACTGGATACTCATTGCATCACGAATAAGGTGCAAGGTACTGGTTTTGATTTACGCAAGCCACCATGGTTTGGGTCCAGAATATCTGATGGAGCATAACAACTTCTGCCCAGCCCACCAGTTCGTCTCATGGTTGTGAATTCCTACTCATAGGGAAGTTTGTAAGACCTCCACCTGGAACCAGGCTTTTTCTGTCGCCGGTCATATATGGTAGAATCAGCTTCCTAGGCTGATACTTCACGTCCCTCTTGCTGCAGTTCACGGCCCCGCTGGATATCGGTTCAAAGGAACGGAACCTCACGTCCTTGTGGGGTCAATCCGAGTTCGAAGAAACGGAACTTCATGTCCTTGTGGGGTCAATCTGAGTTCACCCTGACCACGCCCCTTGAACTGCACTCCAATAGGGGTGAGAGATTCCCGTCCTGGAGCTCGGGAATCTTTTCAATCCGCTTCTCGATCCAATTTCAACACGGAGGCAAGTTCACCTCAGCTCGAGGAAGGATGTGAAGTAACCGTCCTAGTGACATTAGGACTCTGGAGTCCCTTACAGTCTTCAGGAAACAGCTAAAATATTGGCTCTTCCAGGCTGCTTTCCGTGATTAATGGAGGGTGATTATATGTTCCTTGTCCTTTTTCTGTCTTTTTATTTGATTCTTTTTTTTACTGCCATCTTATATTTTGATTGATTGCTTATTTACGGTTGTTAACCAAATACAAAAATTGTAATACAATAAAAATATAACATGATAAAACAATATAAAATAATATGATAAAACAGTATAAAATATATTACTGGAAAATACAGAGCTTCTAAAAATGACAATTTATGGGTAAAACACTATATATAATTAGGAGAGCTCAAACCTCTATCAGTTATACATCTACGTTTGATCATAGCAGCGTAGCAAAACCTGGCAACACAATTTGTGATCTGAGGGGACCTATCTGAGAGGAGTAGCTTAGCGTAGTAGTTGGTAGGTCTCCCAGGATGTTTGCAAATAATAGGATGTATAAGCTCCTTGCGTAGTTCTTGATAAAAGGAGCAGCATAAAAGAACATGGGTCACAGACTCAATTTGGCTATTATTGCAAGGACATAGCCTCTCTGGGTAAGGGATATTTTGAAATTTCCCATCCAAAAGTTTGGAAGGGAGCACATTCAGTCTGGCTAAGGAGAAGGCCAGGAATATTTTTGTAGCCATAGAGCTAGAGAGGTAAAAAGACATCTTGTTCTATAGAGTGATTATTTATTACCCATTTGTGTTCAGCCCTCCTTCTGCTGGTAACAAGTACTTTGGTCTTGGCATGATTACTAACGAGTTGTTCCTGATTACAGTATGAAGAAAAGGCTTTCAAAAATCTTCGAAGGCCAATACAAGTTAAAGATAGTAATACTGCATCATCGGCATAAAGTAACATAGAGATAGGGCGTGAGAACAGCTTAGGAGGATGAAAGTCAGATTTATATTTTTATATTTTATTGTTCATCATTGGGTTTTAATCCTTAGATTTTTATGTTTCTACATTTTGCATTATGGATTTATTGTTTTGTTTACATTCCATGTTGTGAACCACCCAGAGTTCCTCTGGAAAGTCGGGCAATCTATAAATATAAATACAGTATAAATAAATATAAATAAATCTTCCTATGTTTAAAAAAGAAATGCTGCAGTCTATTTTCCCAGGCATGTGGCATTTCATTTGACTTCTGTCAAAACACATGTACAAGATTTCTCTGTAATTCTTGCCACTGATATTTTTCAGGCTGCATCTGCTACTGTAGGGTTCCTAAATTATGCTATTTCTTAACTAGGGCCACCTCTGTGCTACAGCATTTTCAGAATGGCTTACCATAAAATCACAGAGGGATACGTGGATGATTTTCATATCAACCTGATTTGTCTCTACTGCTATAGAAGAAAAACTCTCCACACCTATGTGAAGCTTGGCAGCATTCTCACCTTCTTCAGGAGGGGGAGCCTATGGCCACACATTTCATGCATCTCTGCCAAGATATTTTTGAAAAGATGAGTAGCTCCTTTAAAATGAATAAATGTAAAGGGACAGAGCACAAAAATTGCTAGCTTGAATAGGTCACCCTGCTATTTGACAAGCATAATTCTCTTATAACACAGAAGACATTGCAGTAATATCTCAGTTTACGAGTGCCTTCGTCCGGGAAGATGGGCGGTATATAAGCCCTAAAATAAATAAATAAATAAATAAATAAATAAATAAATAAATAAATAAATAAAGTATTTCATATAACGAGCAAAAATTTCTGAAAAAAATGATTCAGTTAATGAGCAATGTCTTGCTTGTTAACTGAATCAAAGGGGTCACCAAGGCCAATGTCTCACTCACTAACCTCAGGTGCTTGTTTTGCTGTCACCCCCTCATCCACTGTCACCTCTGCCACTGCTGTGATGGCAGCAGTGAAAGTGAGGAAGAGGAGGTGAGCCTTGCTGTGAGGGAGGGAGGAGGTGATAGCTGAAGCCCCCCCCCCCCGGTAATCTAGCACCACTACCTCCACTGAGGGCCCGGGTGGATGCCCCTGCCCCAGGCTGCCATCACCCCCTCATCACTGTTCTAATACCCTTCCCCCTGTCCACTGCTGCCACCCTCCTCTATTACCCAGGAAACAGCTGGGGGATCTCCCCTCCCTCCCTCCCTATCCCTCCACCTGGATGTCTAAGGCCTGATCTGGCCTGAGTGACCGCTTGTCATACTTTGGAGGCTGGACTTCAAAGGAAAAATATTTCCTCTGCAATAGAAAAAAACAAGAGTGCTCAAATCAGGAATGGGGAATCTGTGGCCCTCCAAATGTAAACTGAACCACAGTTCCCCTCAGCCCTGTGCAGAACAAGCAATTTGAGGCATGATGGGGTATGGGGGGGGGCTTTATGTTTATTCACACTACAGATATACACTACACTGCACTATAAAATATTGGCTAAATTTCTTTCAGGTTCCTCTTATCTAGTCATTCAGTTCATGTGTGAAACCCATGCATAATAAGCAGAACATGGTTGTCCTGCCCCTTTCTCGTCACTTGAGTGCTAGAAACAAAACAACATGGAAGTAAGATGTAGAAGTTGGGCTACTTCTCCACAAACCACTCCAAGATATTGAGAAAGACTTCCTCCTTCCATCCAACTGCTTTGTTTCTACTATTAAGTGATGGCCAAGGAGGGTGGAGATACTCCTCACATGTGGGCTCCATGACCTGAATGACCCAACTGAGTTTTAAGACACTCACTGCAAGCCTAACTGCAATGCCAGTTCAGACCCAAAAAGGAGAATCCACCCATGATCCAACTGTAAATCTGTGTTCACCTCTCATGAAAGAAAACTACAGTCTATAACTGAGTTGGAATAACATATTGTAATTGATGACTGAGGACTGGTGATGGGTCTTTCCATCAATTACACAGAGGAAAAGCAGTAAACTTCGAACACAGAAGGTATCAAAGCAGAGAAGTTTCAGAGTAATTTGGGGTAATTAGTTTCTCAAGGTACCATTCATCGCATTAAAAAAAACAATAGCAGAGTTCTATATAAATGCACAAAGAGAAACCCCAATGAAGTTGAGCCTCATGGCGCAGTGGTTAACTGCCTGTCCTGCAGGTAGAACTGTGCTCACGACCTGGGGTTCAATCCCAGGTAGCAGGCTCATGGTTGACTCAGCCTCCCATCCTTCCGAGGTTGGGGGGGGCAATGTGTAGTCTGCATACTATAATAAAAAAACTGTAAACCGCCCAGAGACTACTTGAAGTGGTGTGGGGCGGTATATCAGCAGACCACTTTGCTTTTTTTTTTTTTTTTGGCTTCAGGAAAGTTTCTCGCTCCCATAGAAAGAAGTATAGCAGTGGTTTTCAACCTTGGGTCCCCAGATATTCTTGCATTACAACTACCAGAAATCCTGACCAACAGTGGTAAAGACTTCTGGTAGTTTTAGTCCAAGAACATGTGGGTTCCCAAGATTGGGAATAGAAATAGGCATGAACTGGTTTGTCCCAGTCTCCAGGTGCTGGTGTGGACCAGTCTCCTAGCACAGTGGGCCTAGTGAGTGGTCGATTAGGCCTTCCCCACCTCCTCTGGCTCAATCAGCCACTCACCTGGCCCACACTGCTAGCTTCCTACACCATCTCAACTAGTCTTTCAGTCCCAGCAACAGCTCAGGCACCTCTGCCCTGCTTTCTTGGCTGGTCTCCAATTCAGACAAAAGGGCAGGGCAGAGAGGACATTGCTCCTGCCTATGACTAGGATAGTGGTGGTGAACCTTCGGCTCTCCAGATGTTTTGGACCACAACTCCCACAGTCGAATTCCAATACAGGCTTGGAATTCTGGGAGTTGTGGTCCAGAACATCTGGATTGCTGATGGTTCTCCACCACTGGACTAGGAGATTAGCGAAATGGGTGAAAAAAGCAAGAAAGCTAGGCCTGGTGAGTGACTAATGGGCTGAGGAGGCAGGGGTTGAGAGCAGCAGCACCTGTGCTGCCAACTTTATGAACCTACTTGAACTGGGCTGAACAAATTTGTGCCCATCTCTAATTGGGAACCACCCAGTATATGGGACTGCAGCCTCTGTGTTCCTTTCAGTATGTGCATAGCACCTATCCAGCACTCACCGCAAGGCCCCATACCTCTGGAATTAGGCCTCCATGCCGTAAATCATCCTTCCTGATAATTCAGAGCAACACATTTCTCTGTTCAACTCTTATAAACAAATGAATTGTGTTTCAGAGAAGTTTAGAAAGCCTGACACTTCTGTTGGTGCTTAAAATAAAAGCACTTTGGTTCATTCATCACTGTTCCAAACGAAAATTAATATCTGCCCCTAGTCCAACCATGGAGCAGTTTGTGTTAAAACCAAGCACTGTTTTATACCTCGTCATTAGAGAACAGTGACAACTGCAGCACAGAAGGTGGAGAAAAAGGAGATGGACTATAAATAAAAATATTAACTACACTTGCAAGCTTCTTGTCTTCAGTATGGGAAAATCTCACAGTAAATTACATATCGTCACTGCATTATAGCTCAATGAATTTCAGCCAGTATGACCTTTCTTATTCAGATCAACTCTATTATATTTGTGCATGGTGGTGCTTGATGTAAAATAGCTGTTGCTAATATTAGACCTATTTAACAATAATGAATGTGAGCCTTATTAAGCCCAATAGCCTTATCCTGTGAGGCTACTAAATTTGTATCTTTGGTGCTTTGTAGTTTGCAGAGTTATTCTTGAGTGCAGGATTGGACCTAATCATTCTTCTTCAGGAAGGGAGATTCCTTCCTGATGCTGAACTCCAGACCCAGGCTTCCTTCTCCAGGATGCTGATCTTGACTGATAGCAATTCACTCACTCCTTAGAACACGTAATACGCTGAGTTCAGCCAGCGCCTTCCTGATGTGACCTGCCCTCTGGCTGCAGGGCATCCTCTACGTAAAGACTATTGTGTTGTCAATTGTGCAAGTGTACAGAAAGTTGGCTTGGGTGACTCCTCTTGTGGATATGAAAATAAAGAGTTCCTTACATCACGGTAGATGTAGGCTTCCAGTTGGATGCCGAAGTGACAGAATCAAAACATTGAACTCTCAAATCAGGAGGAAAAATAGGGGAGGGCTTGGGCCATAAATACAGGATTAAAAAAAGACATCATATAGCTGATTCTTGACAAAAAAATATTCTGGCTGACTTTGCTATCTCACATCTTATTTTGTAAGGGTTGACTTCCCATTTCTAGCATACTTGCAGACATGGTAAATTGCACTTCTAAAAACCAATGCTTATGTATCATCAAGTTGCTTCTGATTAATGGCAATCCTGTGAATTAATGGCATTCAAAAGTCCTGTCGTTAGCTCAGGTCTTTCAAAATGTCACAATTCCTTTCTTGATTGCATACATCTCATATTAGGTTTTTGCCCATTTTGTTAGTGTCATTTCCAGTGAGTGTTGTGTTCTCATGAGATAGCCAAAAAACCTCTTCCTCTGATCAATTTATCTTATAGGAAGAGTTTAGGCTTGATGCAGACACAGGCTTATTTGCTTTTCTAGCAATTTGTGGTATCCATGAATATCCAGCATGATGTTTCAAATGTGACTGTCCTTTTTTTCTTGTCAGTTTCCTTCATTATCCAGCTTTAACATCCATACATAGTAATTGGGAATACCCTAATATGGAGCATTTGGGGACTTATCTCCACTGATACACTTGAAGATCTTTTTATTTCCTCCATAATGCCCTTCCAAGTCAACCTTCTAATTTATTTCACTGCAGTTACTGTGCCTTTCTGTTATGATTGAACATAATTTGGTTTATTCATTGTCAACATTTAAGTTAGGTAGTTCTGCTGTTGTCATAATTTTTGGCCTTTCAGTATCCAATAGCAATCTTTCTTTTGCCCTTTGTTCTTTAACCTTTTCTGATAGATATTTCAAGTGACTACAAAAGACAATACAATATTGTAGCACTTCCATTTCATTTAGAACAGTCCATAGCATTTTCATAACCTCAACAGTCACAAGCTTTGTTCTGATCTATAAAACACAATTTGATTTCCCCTCAAAATATTTGGTATTCTTCGATAGCCAAGCTAGATGTGCAATGTGATCTCTATTGTTTCTTCCTTCTCTGAATCCATACTGAGCATCTGCCATTTTCCGTTCTGTATGTGGTAAAAACCTGTATTGTAAAATCTTGTCCTTTCCATTTGCTTTCTTCAGAGATTGACAGAATAATCTTATGCTTATTGAAATTGTTCATGTTTCCTTGCTATCAACATATAGCAAATAAAAATGTGAAATTGCTAACCATTGTTCAAAGATATAATATAATATTGGATATTAGGTCCTTTATTCTTCCCAGTGGGCAAAAAATGTAAACAGAGATGATTGCAGTCTATTTACACATGTAACAAAATTTACACATTATTTAAATTACATCAGCTAAACTGGGAGGCACAACTTGGAATGGAGGCACAAGATAGAGGTGAACACTGTGAATCATGAAGCATCACTAAAATCAAATTAAACTAAGGCCCAATGGGCCCCAAGCAAGTAGAAATCTGCAAATTAAAAATCACATGAGAAAAAGTGGACTGAAAAGCTTGGGAGTGTGGATGAAAGTTATTGTGTTTCTTTGACTCAAACAGCAATTGTTTTTGTTCCACCAATGTCCCTAGTTTTCTGACATCCTGGTTCAGTGGTGGCGAACCTTCTGCGCTCCAGATGTTTTGGACCGCAGCTCCCAGAATCCCAAGGCTAGATTGCCAATGACGAAGTACTGTGGGAGTTGTGGTCTAAAACATGAGTGCTGAAGGTTCACCACCACTGTCCTAGGGCATTTATACACGACCCCTAAGCTGCGCTGCAAATGGCTCCCAGCTCCGGAGCTTAGAAATGTTTCCCCACCAGCTCCGGAGTTTAGAGAAAATTAAGTGCGACCACGCCCCCATAAGCGCGACCCAGCGCACCTTTCATGTACTTGCTCTCAGCAGATGAAAATTCCTTGATGCGGATAAGAGTGCCGGGCTCTCCTCGCTTGTCTGTTGTTGTTTTTGCCTCCCGCCCCTTTAAGAGCCCCTTGAGAAGGAACCAGGGAGTAACGGGGCTCGTGGCAACTTTGACCGGCACCTGCAGGTTTGTAAAGGCTTCTTTTGTCCTTTTTTTCCCTCCCTCACGCTGACAGGAGCAGGAAGTGCTGAGGGGTGGGGACGCAGGAACAGAAACGAACCCCCAAGATCTCTGGTTCGAATTTAAGGGACCAGCGGATCTTAGGGGTCGTGTGAAAAGGCCCCTAGTTGGCTTCCTTACCTTCACCTCTAAAATTCAGTTGTGTGTTGGTAGGTGCTGAAGGGGCAGAGGAAGACTATATATAAATCATTTGGGCAGAACTTGAGTATCCACTTCTCAGGTGTAGGGCTATATCATGGTCATATAACCAAGGAATAAGTGCATTTATTTATCTATTTATTTATACCACCCATCTGACTAATATAGATTTTAATTTCAGTCTTTAAACCATACACTGTAACACCATCATCCTTAGCTTCTCAAATCTCAATCATAAACAGGACTCTCAGTTTTATATCACTGCATAGGAGAACACAGTCAGAACCAATACATTATTAAAATATAAGAACAACTGTTCCCAGTGGGATGTGTTATAATAAGAAGCTAAAACTGTTTGCATAAAGATTATAGCAAAGCAAATACTAGAAAAATATTACGATTCTCCTTATTTTGAAACAGGTTTGCTTTGAAAATATACATATCCCTTTGATGTTCACTTTCTGAAAATATTCTGGTAAATAATTTATTGGAAGCAATGTTCTTGGGAATAGTAAACTGTGAGCAGTAATTGCAAAAAGAAGAAGAAAAACCTCACACAAGCAAATTTTAATTTCAAACAAGATGTATACCATGTGACTTGGGAGACCAACAATAGAATTCTAATTCTGAATACGAAATGCCTGAAATAAAATGAAGTGATGCTAAACAGAAATTCATTCACCAATATTAGCTGAAACTTTCCCCACCCCCACCCCCAAAATTAGCAATGGCTTTTGGGGAAGCTATAAGCTTCATTCTAATGTTGTGCACATCCAAAAGGAAGGCATGAAAATATTAAATGAAAATCGTTTCCTCAAGTCTATCAGCTTTAGGGACCTCAATCTTCAAATAGTGTGACACAGATATTTTCAGAATCTTACGGATAATCAGTGGTTGGAAATGAACCCCAAAGGGGAACATTTTTTTTAATAAACATGTGTTTCTCTCAACTGTCCTTTGCTTAATAATGCAATTCTCACGTGGATATGGCAGCCTCTTTAGTGGTCTGTTATTTAATGAAATCCAAACTCCATGGTCATGGGGTCACGAAGAGTCGGTCACGACTGTAACAACACAACACACATACATGCACCAATAAAGCTGTGAGTATCTGGAGTTTCTTCTGATCTGCCCAAAGTATAGTTGTAATATTTATGAATGGATCACTGCTTTTAAGAAGGCTATCCTTAACTGTCAATGCTGTGAGGACTGGTAATAAAGAGGTAATTAGGTTAGGCTCTATTTATTAAAACACTCCCTCTAAATGCATCCAATAAACAAGGCTGTGGGAGGTGGAGGAGTGACTCAATTTCCTCCCTCATTATCTCCAGCTCTGGAATCTGAAAAGAGGATGTGAATTTCAGGAGGAGTGAGGAGGAGGGCTTCAGGATAGTCATATTCAAAGAGCAACCCATGGAACAGGGGAGTGGGGTGGGGAGAGAGAGAGAGGAGGAGGAGGAGGAGAGGAGAACCTCTGGCAACCTCAGGACAAATAGACAAACACAACATTATACACTATGTAAAGAAAAGGGAAAGTGAGACACATAGGTCTTGAGTCCCCAAAGACTCTCTCGTTTGATATGAGTTCTTAGTGCTTAAACACACATAGCCCAAGGCTGCTTTTATATCAGTAGGGAACATAGGTTTCACTGGGAGTTGAGTCATGGCTACTGGACTTCTTTTTGAGAGATAGAAACGTTTCGCTGTTCATCCAAACAGCTTCATCGGTGAGACCGATGAAGCTGTTTGGATGAACAGCGAAATGTTTCTATCTCTCAAAAAGAAGTCCAGTAGCCATGACTCAACTCCCAGTTAAACGAACCTGGATGACTGAGAATCTTCACAGAAACATAGGTTTCAGTTTAGGAGCAGATAGTATG
This sequence comes from Phrynocephalus guinanensis, assembly GCA_037367245.1. NCBI lineage: Eukaryota > Metazoa > Chordata > Lepidosauria > Squamata > Agamidae > Phrynocephalus > Phrynocephalus guinanensis. The sequence goes on from CM074738.1 coordinate 60,721,630, forward strand.
TTTTCCTACATCAAGGGAAGTTCCCATAAAACAACTGTGAGAAACCTACTGCTCCTGATTATCCTCACAAATAAGGCACATCCCTTATGTGGCAATAAAGACTTGCTGTAGAATGCTGGCATTATGCAGTCAAACAAAACAGGAGGACTTTGTTTCACGCCTCCTCATTTCCCAAACAACTTTCATAGAACTGATGCTACCGCTCCAGGCATCCCTGTAGAGTCAAGTTGTTGACATTTTCCATCTGACAATGACAACACATATCGAGCAGAATACATTGTCAAAAGCAAACTCATGAAAGCAGACAGTGGGTCAAAGTGAGGTGACCCACACACGCACAGATGAGAGGCAGGATTGGGTGGAGGGGATAGAAGCAGCACAATGCTGCCAGGGGAAACAATTGGGTCCTCCCCGGAGAGACAAACTGGTCCAATGGAAAGAACAAGTATGTATTCTGAACCTACCGTAATGTCATTGACTGTCAAGGCTACCTGAGTGGCTGTAGCATGTGGCTTCCTGTGTCCTGCAGTATAACTAGGTGCCAGGGTGTTGCTCAAGAGGAGAGGCCCACTGGCTTGATACACCTCATTCTGCATCTTAATCTGACCGTAACTGGTTTGATGCCCTAAACAACAACCAGCACCTTATCATTAGGGGATTGGTCTTTGCAGGGGAGCAGGGGGTAGAAGGGTAAGGGAAAGCACAGAAGTGTTGCCGGACAGTATGTGCCACATGCCACTTCAGCAACCCAATGCCTAAGCTAGCCTTTTTGCCCTGGAGAATGATGTTTCATTTGCCAATATTTCAGGAAGACTGCTTTGGTGCATACTAGAGATGGGCACGACTTAGCGGTATTTCCGTTTCCGTTTCCGTTACTCGGTTCCGTTACTCTACGGAAACGGAAACGGGAATTACTCCCCCAGACTTCGAGCTCGAACCGACGAACGAACAATTTTGGTCTGATTTGTCGTGCTCGTTCCTTGCATCGCGAGATCGCGCGATGCCACACGCGGCACAGAAAAAAAGTTTTTAAAAGTTAAAAAAACCCGGTTCCCGGCCAAAAAGCAGGCGGGAAAATGCCTGCCGTGCCTCAGGGCACCTACCAGAGGGGTTGTTTCTGGAGGTCCCCGGCCTCCCCCCTCATCCCCCGTCCTGGGCTGCTCTGGTGGGACTCGCCGCAGGCTCGCAGGCAGCAAAAAGCCCAGTCTCGCCGCCGGCCGCCGCAATTAAAGCGCAAGCAAGCGGCACGGACGGCACAGGAAAAAACTTTTAAACTCTCCCCCCACCCATTCCCGGGCCAAAAAAGCAGGCGGAAAAATGCCTGCTTGACTAAGGGCGCAGGGCACCTACCGGAGGGGTGGTTTCTGGAGGGGGGGGTCCCGCCTCCCCCCCGTCCTGGGCAGCCGGACTCGCGAGTCGCCATCGCCATGCCATGCGATGCGGGCGGGGGATCCAAAATGGGGTGGCAAACGCAATATTGTTTTTGAAATCGTGGTCCAAAAACACACAAGCACAACAGAAACACGCGAAAATTTATAAACTGCCAGATTTTTCACAGTAGCAGTGGGTTTTTTCTTGCAACAAAATGTCTCTCCTCTCCTCCTCTGTCCTCCATTGATTTTATTTTATTTTATTTTATTTACACCTGCGCAATGATGGGCTGGCCAAGTGGCCAGCCATGTGGGAGTGGACAACCATGCAAATTTTTGGAGCCATCCCACCAGTCGCATGGCCACTTGGCCATGGAGACTTCTGGGATGTGCCAAAAAGCCCCCTAAAACCTGCCCTAGCCCTAACCCTAACCCTTGACTCCGTACCCATACGTCACAGACTGTCTTCTTAGTGGGTCAGAGAGGCACCCAGAGGTGCAACCCACTAGCCCACCGTAACCTTACCCGTCACTAGCCTAACCCTAGCTCTTCCACTAAGCCACCTTAAAGCCAGATCTACTTGCTTGCATTGCACTACACGCAGCAAGTACAATTCCCTTCTGTGTGAGACATGGTGGTGCGGGAGCCTTGTGAAGGGAAGGTATGACCCTATCACTCTCACACTGGTCTCACGTCTGCACATTATGTTATGCAATATCCATATGGCTATTGCATAGCATTTTGCAGCAGCAGCTGGTGAGGAAGGGAGACCCCCATGTAGAGGGGTCTCTCTTGGAGCCTGCTTCCCCTTCCTAGTGGCAGGAGGCACCCACGGGTGCCTCCAGGAGCCCACTTTCCCTTTATAGCGGGCCAGAGGAGGCACCCACCCCACAGAGGTGCCTCCAGGAGCCCGCTCCCCCCCAAAAAAAACCCAGTACTAACGACAATGAAAAAACGAAAAAACGAACCGACTAATTTTTGCGAATTTTCGCGAAAACCGGAAACGACCCGAAATGGGACTGGCCCGACTAACGACAACTCGAATTTTTTTTTTCAAGTCGTGCCCATCTCTAGTGCATACCATTTGGGGTGCCATCATGGCCGCTAACAGCAAAGTATCTAAAAGCCTTTATACACGACCCCTAAGCTCCACAGGAAATGGCTGCAAGGTCCGGACCTTACAAGTGTTTTCCCACCAGCTCCGGACTTTGCAGACAATTAAGTGCGACCCCGCCCACCTAAGCGCGACCCAGCTGCACTTTCTTGTACCTGCTTGAGGTGGGTGAAAATCCCCAGGTACGGATTTAATCTGGTCAATGCAGGGCTCTCCTGGCTTCTGCTTGTGTTTTTTTTTTTTTTTTGCCTCCTGCCCCTTTAAGAGAAGAGGTGGGAGGGAAAAAAGCAAGCAGAAGAGAAACGGAAGAGAAACTGAGCTCCGGGAGGCTCCTCCAGGTGAGCTGCATTTTTCCCCCTCTTTCTCTGGTGGGGAGGAAGGAAGGGCAACGAACCCCTAAGATCTTTGGTCCAAATTTAAGGGATCTTAGGGGTCGTGTGAAAAGGCCTATAGACTGCCCTCATAATGCCCAGATAAATACGAGGCAAAGGAAATAATATACATTATAAGCTCTAGAAATGGGAGGTTTAAGAACAAACCTTGGGCATACACTCTTTTAGTAAGCCATGCCTGGTATACTGCTGTTGCTCTATCTCATTTCCTTGCATATAGTAATAAAAGATGGTGTATCTGTATGCCTTACTTTCCAGACAGTGAATACTAGGCATCTGAAATGTGACATGGATGCCCAAGGGACCATACAAGTATGTATTTCATACCATGGGGTTCACTCACACTGAATGGAGACAATGTGTTCCACTTGATTCCTATACCTATTGCTATAAAGGCTGTTCTGTTGAAAACAATGGTGAATACCATTGCTAGTTGATAACAAATGGTAGTCTAACTCTTATTGGCTCAGAATAACATAGAAACATTTCATAGGCATCACAAAGAGAATCTCATCATCCTACCCTACATGCTCAGCCATCTTCTTTCCACGTCAGAGGTTGAACTAGGGGAGGGGGGCATATTTTGGCCAATAGGTTTTCTCTAAATGTTAACTAGCCAGTAATGATGAGTTGAAAGGCCATGGGACAGAAACCAAAACATTCCCATATTCTGTACAGCATCTTGTGCACTCTTAGTGCTGAACAAATCTTTGAAATAACAGGGAAAATAGTGTAAGAAGACCAGTAACTTGACCCAGCCAAAAACATGATGACTCCAGTGCATTCAGTCCAATGTCATCAGAACAGCTGAAGGGAGACTGTGACCTGCTTAAAGAACTAAAGAACAAAAGAATAGCTAAAAAACTGTGCTAATTTTCCTTATTAATTTTTCCAATGCAGTAGGATAAAGATAGTTGTGTGTCCAGTACAAGTCTGGGTCTACAATTTTTAAGCTGTGCAAACATTTTACAATATTTGGGGGTTGGTATTTTTCTCCATTAGATGCAGATGATAACCTAGTTTTGTGGTGACATCTAATTGAGTTGTAACTGAGCTACAGCTGGCTGTCCAAGCTCAGCTAAGGGAGTGCTTTAGAAAGCAACCGTTGAGAGTGATAGAGATCAGTTCATCAGGCCTGCCCTTGGTGCCTTATGCAACTTAGGACAATAAAATCAATCCAATGCAATTAAGTAATAATTTCATTATGGCAAAGACACAGGAAAGCAAATTATGTCCCTTGCATCGCTGATAAGCAGTACACATACATACCACACATCAATAAGCCTTGTTGCTTTAGCCAAGTCTGCAATTCCCACATTGCAAGCATATTGCAAATTGTATTGACAAGGTTTTTTTTATGATCGTTGCTTAGGTTAAAACATGTCCTTTCACTGTCACATTGAATCACAGCTAGTGAGTTTTACTAGTGTGCTGCACCATTATGAAATGGAAGGAAGGGGTTGTTCCTACTAAGATGCTGGAATTTCTCCACCACCTTTGGTGAGAGAGGGCTAAAAATAATACATGTCATTGACACTCTCACCACAGTATTTATGTGCTCTTAACATCTTAGTATCCATGCTTATCTACAAATTCAGTATGTATGTAGCCTATAAACTCAAGAACTACATGATTTTATTCCTGTGCCTCATGAAGCAGGTACAGTAATGCCAAATCAGGAACATTTTGTACCATGAACCAGAGGGTGATGTGATGATTTTCTCAGTCTTATGGCACAGTGGTAAAATTTAGATGGATTACCATGCATGATTGCACTGAATGATTTTATAAGAAAACCAGTGTTTTCCATGTTAGTTTCCATGCCTCATAATGGATTATTCCTTCATCTGGCATGTTCTTTGTAGCTTTAATGTTACCTTTTAATTTTGTAAAATGCCTCTTCTAATTCCCTGTTCTTAACTTGAATATGTTTTAAATTTTCTGGGCTATATATTGTCCCTCAATATTGTAAGCCACCTTGGGTCCTTTTCCAAGGAGAAAGGCAGGACAAAAATATTCAAAATAATAAATCAATAACAAATAACACTGCTGTACTGTGGTGCAAACTGTCCTCACAACCAAGGGTTCACTCCTAGGTGGCTGGCTCAAGCTTCACTCAGCCTTCCAGCCCTCTAAGGTCAGTAAAATGAGTACCCAGGGGAGGGGCCAATGTGTAGCCTGCATAAATAAATTGTAAACCGCCTAGAGAGTACTTTAAGTTCTATGGGGAGATATATAAGCAGTGCACATTTTTTCCTTTCTTTTTGCACACATTAGTCTCCTGGTTCACTGCACCTGTGTTAAGGTAATCTTTTGAAAAACTCACACAACTAATTGGGTATATATGAGAATGCCATATGCTCATGACATTACTTGCTAATTTAATTTCAATTTTCTTAGGGCGCTTTTATATGACCCCTAAGATCCGCTGGTCCCTTAAATTCAGACCAGAGATCTTAGGGGCTTGTCGCTCTTCCTGTGTTCCCACCCTGGCTGCTGGCTGCGTGAGGGGAGGGAGAAAAAAAGGAAGAAAGACCGTGGCTCACCTCCTGTTCTGCCTCTCGCTCTTGCCGGCTCTTGCCCCTGCAACATTCCAGTAGCTCTTAAGTAACTCTTAAGTAGCTCTTAAAGGGGCGGGAGCCAAAAAGCAGCAAACAGAAGCGAGGAGAGCCCCGCACTCACTATCGTTGCACCGCATCAAAGATTTTTCACCTCCAGAGAGAAGGTACAAGAAAAGTGCCCTGGGTCGTGCGAAAGTGGGCGGGGTCGCACTTAATTGTCTGCAAACTCCGGAGCTGGTGGGGAAACATTTTTAAGCTCCGGAGCTTGCAGCCATTTGCAGTGGAGCTTAGGGGTCGTGTATAAACGCCCTTACTTACCCTCAAAGTTTTGAGCCTCTATCATATTCCTTTTTGACCTGGAGAAGCCTTTGGGACCCTTGGGATTTGTGGGGGGGGGGCTTTAATACGGCTGGCTGCTCTCCCGATCCCAGCAATGGCAATTTTCCAATATAAAAGACTCCTTCCCTATAAAAGGTCCCCATAGTCTTCTGTACATCAAAATCTCCCCACCACCACCACCGGCAAACTTTATAATCTGGGGGAGGGAAATAGGAAAGTTTGAATTAAATTAAATACTGTAGTAATATCACAGGGTGATGATGCTGTCACATAGTTAAAACGATTCAACTCTTGAATCCCAACCAAAACGCCATTAAACCAAAGCATCCTACAAAGAGAGTGCATTGCTTTTAAAATCTACAAGAAAAGTTAGCAACAGTGGAATTCAACATGTAAATGATGACAGAGAGAGAGAGAGAGAGAGAGAGAGAGAGAGAGAGAGAGAGAGATGTACTTTATAAAGGATGTCCAGTGTACTGTTGTCCTGTGCGCTTGTCCTCCAGTCATGTGTCACAAGGAGCAGATGGTGTGCTAATCTGGCATTTAGTTGCATCCAGTATGTGCTAGAAAACTACCCATTCACATACTATACTGCGTAACATCAACATTGTGTGCTTACTCTCCCTCTATGGAAACCTCTTACACTACTCGTAATTTTTGGAGGTATCAGCCATGGAATATCACTCGAGTGGAGAGTTATTCAGAGTCCACTTCAATGCAAAGCTCTACAAATGCTGCCATAAGCACATAAAAGCCATTATGAGTAGATATCCTTATTCAAGGATAAGCAGAGGGCAGTGTTATGAATCAAAAGGGGTGGAGATGCACGAATACATGTGTGAAGGTTCTTCTGTCCATCAAAATGAATAAGAAGGCTCTTCCACACATAGCTCTGTTTGTGCATCAAGGACACTGGGCTGAATCAATAATATTCAAAGGATGAAATACTGTTCAATGACATGAAAATGAATGAATACTTATAAAGATAGACACTTTCTTATACGAATCCATTTCAATTTACAGTGCTGTGCCCCTGTTCTCATTCTCTCTTGCAATGAGATTACTTTTGCTGCTTGCTTGTCTCTATTTGTTATATTTTTCTTCATCTCCTTCTTGTTGGGAAAACACATCAGGAAATGCAGAATTCTTAGGCTTAAGTTTAGAACAATGGGATTTTGTTTTCTTGCCCTAAAGCAGAAGAAATTATTCTCTGTAGTATCCTGCAAATCTCTCTGTAGTATCCTGTATTTACTGCAAGTCCTGATGATTTTTAAAAAGCGTAAACTGCTTTAAGGTGTCACTAAGAATTGGGAGGGTTAAGTGGATACAGGTATTGTGATATAAACTGTTTAAATGTGATGTATTATTATTTATGAAGCATACAGAAATATAGGCCCCACCGAGCTATATTTGTGTCTGGAAAATTTTGTGTGGCTTTAAGCCATATGACATTCATTGATTCTCCTGAGAGTCATGCAGCTAAAATGAATATGAAGAAGATAATGGTCAACAATATATTTCTCTTTTTCCCCTGCTATTTTGTTTCTAATTTAAACTTATCTTTCCCTTTTTCTCGCTCTCTGTCTCAAAGCAAAAAACAACAAAAGGAGAAATGTTTAAAATATATTTATAAATCATTTTTGAGGAGTTGCACATTCTTTATTAAATTTCAGGAGACAAAGGTCAAATTTACATTATTTTTGCAGTGGCATGATAAAAGAATTTATACTTGTCCTACTGCATGGTTGTTTTTGTGTGGTAACTGACATCATCAAGCCTTCAGTACAACTCTATTGGATCACAATATTCCATTTTTTTAAAGAAAAAGGTTCTAGTCCTATGATTAGAAAGGTATTTTTGAAAGAATATCGTCAACACCTCCTGAGAAGCAAAAGTATAACTAAGAGTTCCAGTAATTCAGGATATAACTTCACTTCTTCAATTCAGCAATATGTCTAATTGCTTTTCCATCCTCCCAGGTTAAGAAATAGATTATGCCACATAGTAAATAGTGGCCGGATTCATTTTACTTGATTTATACTTGCATAAGGGAAATAGCTAATGTCTTAGAAGCAAATTATCAGTCATTTAGGAGATGGTGGCTGTGTTTCTTGGTATGCATCCAAGGTGTGTGGGCATTCTTACACATCTTGGAACAGAAACAACTTATCAGTAGTAATAACTGACAATTTGCTGTCAAGAATTACACAATTTACCTTATGCAAATATAAATTAGCAATAAGATTCTACTCATTGCGGAATAAACTGGTCTAGCTTTTGTTTGTTGGCTTATTCGTTTTTAAAGCAGATTCAGGCATGTGAAAAAGAAAGTACACCCGCTTTGAATGCCATGGTTTCATGTGTTAGGACATAATAAAAATTTAGGGAGGGACACAAAATGGAAAAGTAGAGTTTTGTTTCATTTCGTTTCATTTCTACTAGCAATTTATTTTGTTTCATTTTTTAAACATTTTTTGTAAAAAAAATTGTAATGAAATGAAACAATAACAAAATGATTTGTTATTCTACAAAATGGCTCCCCTGGGTCCTAGACACCAAATTTGGTTGATAGCTTTTTACGAGGGAGCCACTTTATAGAGTAACAAAATGCTTCATTTTCAAAGGGAAAATTTATACTTCCAGATGGTTGCCTTGCTGAGAACAAGACAGAGGAAGGTTTTGGTTGTTTTTGTTGTTGTTGTTTTTTGGTGTTTTTTTTGTGTGTTTTTTTTGTTTTTGCTGGACTTCTCAGCGACTTCTGATAATATTGACCCTGGCACCCTGAACAGTCTCTTTGGAATAGGGGTTGGACACACTGCCCTACTGTGGTCCTTCCTGGAGTTGGTCCTGGACTCTCCTGTTCAATACCTTGGTCTTTAACATGTGGGGTCCTTCAGTGTTCACTTCTTTTCAAGAACCTCTTCCAAAATCAGCCTTATTTTGCTCCAAAATCTTTGCGTTTTTTTACATAGCCACCACATATGATAGAATGAGCCTGGGAGAGTAAGAACAGACAAAAGAAATTTTTTTACCCAGCATGTTGTTACTCTGTGGAACTCCCTGCCAAAGGATGTGGTGATGACATCTGGCCTGGATGCCTTCAAAAGGGGATTGGACAGATTCGTGTAGGAAAAGTCCATCACGGGTTATAAACCATGATGGAGATGTGTAATCTCCAGGCTTAAAACCGGGGTACTTCAAGGGCCAGATGCAGGGGAGTGGTATCAGGAGACGGATATCTAGTCTCGTGTGCTCCCAGACGCATTTGGTGGGGCCACTGTGAGATACAGGAAGCTAGACTAGATGGGCCTTTGGCTGATTCAGCATGGCTCTTCTTATGTTCTTATGGTCTTATGTTCTTATGTTATGGTGTTTTGTTTTGTTTTTGCCTTTGTTTTTGTTTTTGTTTACACTTCCAACATATATTCGATATCTGGACATTCATTTAGCTAAAGTTGTTTGCATCATATACCACCTAGAAAACATTTTTTATATATTCTCTTTGAATACCACCGATTTAGTGAGCTTTATACAGTATTGGTATTCCATATTTTTCCCATTGTTCAATGTGTATATTATAACGTAAATTTTGTGGCCACTTAGCCATTCAATCTTTCACTGTTTCTTGCTGTGTATCAAATAGAGATGGGCACGACTTGAAAAAAATTTTTTTCGAGTTGTCGTTAGTCGGGCCGGTTCCGTTTCGGCTCGTTTCCGTTTTTCGCGAAAATTCGCAAAAATTAGTCAGTTTGTTTTTTCGTTTTTTCGTTGTCGTTAGTACTGGTTTGGGGAGGGGGTAGCGGGCTCCTGGAGGGAGCTGCAGGAGTCAGCCAGAGCCACAAGTGACGGACTGGCAGACTCTTTGCACCCGCTGTGTCTCACGTACTTGCATGTAGTGCAATGCAAGTAGATCTGGCTTAGGGTTAAGACGGGTTAGCGCAAGGGCTAGGGTTAGGCTAGTTACGGGTGAGGTTAGGGTGAGTATTGGGGTGCACCTCTGGGTGCCTCTCTGACCCACTTAGAAGGACAGTGTACTGGCGTATGGGTTAGGCTTAGGGTTCGGGTTTGGGCTACGATTAGTGGGCTGTTTATGCCCGATTGGCACATCCCAGAAGTCTCTGTGGTCAACCTGGCCAAGTGGCCATGCGATTGGTGGAAAATGTGCATGGTCCACTCCCATGGGCGAGCCCATCATTGCGAATGTGCAGGTGTAAAAAAATAAAATAAAATAAAATAAAATAAAATAAAATAAAATAAAATCAACTGAGACTTTTTTTTGCAAGAAAAACCCACTGCTGCCACTGTAAAAATTCAAGCATTTAAAATAGCTAATTTTTGCATGTTTCTGTGGTGCTTTGATGGGGTTTTGGGCAACGATTTCAAAAAAAATATTGCGGTCGCCATTTTGGATCCCCCGCACCGCATGGCAAATGGATGCACCCTCCCAGCCTGGTACCAGCAGCGCAGCAGTAGCAATAGCCAAGGAGAGGGGGGCGGGGAACCCCCCCCCCAAAAAAAAACACCCTTCTGGCCTGGTAGGTGCCCTCAGACAGTTTTCGCCTACTTTTAGGGCCGGGAATCGGGTTTTTTTTTAACTTTTAAAAACTTTTTTTCTGTGCCGCTTGGCATTGCGCGATCGCCGCGATGCAAGTAACGAGCACGACAAATCAGACCAAATTGTTCGTTCGTCGGTTCGAGCTCGAATTGTGGTGGAGTAATTCCCGTTTCCGTTTCCGTAGAGTAACGGATACGAGTAACGGAAACGGAAACGGGAATACCGCTAAGTCGTGCCCATCTCTAGCATCAACGTCTAGTAAAAAATTATATAGTCACTTAATATGTTTCTGCTTTGTCTCTAACAGAATTCTATCAAATGGTGTGTTTTCTAGATAGAACCCTTGTTGCTTGTCCTTAACATGCCTAGAGTAAATCTGAGAACAGACCCACCAGTCCAGCTTAATTCCGTGCTCAGCATGTTCTTGTTGGGTTTTTAAACTTCCATCTAGATTTAAAATTTCATTATATTGCACAATTTTTTTATTTTCTCTCAATATTGGCATGGCAAATGATTCTGCTGGTGTCACCCAATGTGGAATCTTCCTATGCATTTGCCTTTTTACTTTATTCCATGTCCAAAGTAGTGCTCTTAGTATGTGATTATTGAATTGTTTAAAATCTTCTGTTCTGTCATACCATACAAAGGCATGCCATCCCCATTTCAGATCATGTCCTTCCAGTTTCAAAAGCCTTGTGTTCCGCAGTTCTATCCATTCCTTGATCCATATCAAAGAGGAAGCTGTGTAGTAAAGAAGCCAATTTGGGAGCCCCATTCCTCCTCTTGATTCGATTTTTGATGAACTTCCTAATCCATTATTAGTTTCATGGTCATCTCTACACTTTCTTTCTTTCTTTCTTTCTTTCTTTCTTTCTTTCTTTCTTTCTTTCTGTCAAGATATGTAAAAGTTGATAAAATATGTTATGTATATTTAACAGATAGTGGAAAGAGAATTGTAAAATGGAGGCAGTTAGATTCTGCAGACTCATGATGTTAATTCACAAGTGTAAGAGATAAGTAATCACAGGCATGTTATGTGATGAAGCACAGGTGAAAGAATTTATAGCATCATGATTGTATCAGATTGCATCAGATTGTAATTAGTGATGACTCACATCTGATGGGTACTGAACTGTATAAAAAGCACTAGTTTTCCATTTGTTAGGTGGGTCTGTTATGGTGAGAACAGAACCCTACACTCTGTTTGTCTGTTGTAAATATTGCTTGGTTGTTATGCTATATATATTTTTGATGTATATATGAATATATGAGTTTTTACTCTACCCATTGTCATTGTCTCTTCATAACCTAACTCTGCAATACTTTATTATATCAATACTGACATTTTATCTGCACGCTACTGCTGCACTGCTCTGTGTCAAGCACAAGTAAATATTATATTTGTTGCTTAATTGCTGATACTTTCTTTCTTTCTTTCTTTCGTTTTTATGAAAAGTAATTCCTTCCCTTTATATTTCTAAGGAATGGCAGAAATAACACCCACAAGTTATTTTTCAAACAAATATTACTAACCACTTGCCTATGATACAGAAAACATTCCTCTCCCAACCACCTCATTGTCACTTCAAGAAGCAGACAAATCAACAGGCAAATCAAAGTTTATTGTACTATAACTCCTGCATTACAGGAGTTATTTGCTGTTTCATATTTGGATGCCCTTAATAGCAACTCTACACTAGTAAGATTCATCTTTACTGCATCTTTGTGCTACCTTTTGCTTGATGAAAGGATTCAAGGCAGCTCACAAATTATTAAAATGGACAAAATTAAAATTGAAAATCATTACAAAATTGTTAAAACATCTTAATATTAAAACTCTCATCTAAAAACAATTTTAAAACATCAAAACATTTAAAAGACATTGAAAGGATCTAAAAATAAAAACTGTAGGGGATCTAGCTGTGTTAAAATTTGATATGAAAAGCCTGTCAGAAGCAAAAATACTTTACTTGCCACAAAAAGAACAACTTAGCCTCTAGGGGTGTGAGGCTCACACAGCCCAGGTCCAATTCTTATTCCCTGATTTGCCCCTAGATTGATCAGGAGCACCTTTCTATATTTATATATTTAAAATATTTTTATCTCCCCTTTCTAAGTAGAAAGTGTAGCATTTACCTGTGCAATGAATAATGTATGAGAGAGGTGTCTGAACTGATTGGTGGGTTGGTAGACCAATGAGAGAGTCTGGGGAGTGGCCTGAGAGGATTTAATGCTTTGCTCAGCAGCACTTTGCCCACCCACATGGAATAACGAGACCAGGCAGTAAGATGGGGTGAAACTGGGCCACACTTTATTGACACAACTTTAAAACAACATCAATAACAAGGAGGGGCCTGGCTTCAGCAATCCTGGTTGGAACCCCGGGGTCGTATCTGACCCCTCCAACCAGGCAGCATTGGGCGAGTTTTGACCCCCAGGTGGCGCGGTCAGCCAACGACACCACCCAGGCCGGTCCGATACTTACCATCCCTGTATCTCCTTATAATAAAGCTGGGTTATCCCCAGTGCAGAGAGGCGTCTCCTTGTACCCCAACCCCGGCACTGTGACCTCCCGATCGGCAGTGCCTGGGCTAAAGAGTAGTTGGGGACAGATGTTTAAACTACTCACCGCTGCCCTCCATCCGCTTTAGCCACCACGACCAAGGCTAGGCCCCGGTCTCCCCAATCCGGCTAACTCAGCAGCCAGACCCCCCCCCCCCGCAAATCTTGTGATAACAACTCCGTACCCACGTCAGATAGGTGCACACCATCCGGCCTGTAGAGGTCAACCCGGCCCACATTGAATTCTGAGTGGCCCACCACTGACCCGAAGTCCCGGCGGACTGCCCAGCAAACTTCTTTATTTACCCCCCGCCGAGAACGGTTCAGCTTGCTAGGGTCGCAATCAGCCATCCAGCACTGGCAAGGAATCATATTTGACCAAACAACTCTGCAGGCTGGGTGCATAGACGTCCAAGTACTGAAGTTGCACAAAATCTCCAGCACTAATGATTTACCTGTTTGTTTGGTCAAATCATTGCCCCCCAGGTGGACGACCAATATCTCCAGGGGTTTACCCATGGCTGCGGCCGCCGCCGTCCCCAGAAACTCCCTCCATCTCATCCCCCGCTTCCCCCACCATTCAATAGTGGCCAAATTACCCAGCCCCAGGTTGGGTCCCCAACCGGACCTACGTGCATACCGTTCTGCCCAATACACGTAACTGTGGCCGAGGAAGACCACTCTGGCACGGGACTCCCGGGGAAGCAGTCCTGGGAAAACATAAAGGAGAGGTTAGAGTGCCGGCAGCGGGTGCACGTACCGCCGGTAACACTGGGATGACCACCTGCCGAGCCGTCGGATATCACTGTGCCCGTACCCAAGCATGGCGGCAGTAGACGCAGCCCCAATCCTAAAGGAATGCATGCCAAACCTCAATGCATCCAAGCCCAGATCCCGGAGCACCCTGCTGGAAAGCTGGCCAAACTGAAACTTCGTTAGTAGTCTACCGTCCTTGTGCTGGAAGAGATAACCCTCTTTGGGGCCCCGCATTGCCATGTATGCCCGGAGGGCGGTCACTGGACAGATGGCCTCCTGCGAGCAAGTGCCCAGGTGGATAAGCATTCCCCTACCCCTCTGGTCCGTCTTGGACCTTCTGATGCAAACGGTGAGGCGGTCGGGCTCGAGGGTAACATCGGAGGCAAGGAGGGCCCCAAAGGAGCCATCCTGCTGACCCGCCGCGACCAATTCACCGATCTGCAGGGCACCAAAAAAGGACAGGAGTGATGCAGCCTTGAACAGGGCTGCCTCAAATGCATTGTGGCACACAATGGGCCACTGAACGCACATTGCCGCCAACACCTGGGGTGTGATTAGGAAGTGGGAGTTGGGTGTCCTTCCCTTCTCTCTACTCCACCCTGCGACCATACCCCGGATCCTGAAATCCCCTGTGGGGTCCCCATAGCCCCGCAGCTTTGAGTAAAATGCTAGGGCCGCCAGCTTTCCCAGCATGGAGCTCGGGGCCAAACCCTTCCTGTGGAGGTGCACCAGGAATATCCGCAAGTGGTCCATGGGCAAGGGCCACTCTTGGCCCAGCCCTTGCAGTGCTCGGAAGGAGGTAAACTCCTCCATCACTGCCGCATATCCCCTCTGGGTCCTGGGGGCGACCGAGAGGCGCAGTGCCCTGTCAGCCTCAGCTCGCCAACCTGCCATACCTCTTGCGGGATCTCCACTGGCAGCAAAGCCGCTCCTGGGACAAGAGCTCAGAAACACTCGGCCTGTCGGCAGGACAAAGCATCAGCGATTTCATTCTCCACCCCTGGCACGTGGCGAGCGCAGACCACTATGTTGTATTGGAGGGCCCTGAGTGTAAACGCCCTAACCAGGCACATGACCCTAGGCGAGCAGGACGTCAGGCTGTTAATAATGTGGACCACCGCCAGGTTGTCACACCAAAAGCGGACAACCAAGTTGGCCCAGGCCTCCGACCAGATGTACAGGGTGGCCCATATGGGGAACAGCTCCAGGAATGTCAAGTCGCGGGTGGTGCCCTCCTCCTGCCAGGCTGCCAGCCAGGTGCCACTGCACCATTGCCCTCGCCAAAAGATGCCGAACCTTGTGCCCCCTGCTGCATCGGTCTGCACTTGAAAGTGCACCCCAAGGCAGAATGACACCCAGTTGAAGTCGTCCAGGAAGCTTCGCCAAACGGCAAGGTCATCCCTCATGGCGGCTGTGACTCTGGTCCTGTGCGTAGGCTTGCACAGGCCCACCATAGCAGAGCAAAGGCGGCGAAGAAATGCCCACCCCGGTGCGACCACCTTACACGCAAAGTTAAGGTGGCCAACCAACTCTTGGAGCTTCCAAAGGGAGATTTTGCTGCGAGTCTGAACCTCGCGAACCCTGGCCCGGAGGGCCGAGATTTTGTCCATGGGCAGGTGGCATGTTTGTGTGTGGGTATCGATTTCAATACCCAGGAAGGTAAGCACAGTCAGGGGGCCCTCCATCTTTTCCTCCGCCAAAGGCAGCCCCAGCTGCCCCGCTAACGTTCTGAAGGCATCAAGCAATAGCTGACACCTGCCAGACCCGGCGGGCCCACAGAACAAGTAGTCGTCCAAGTAGTGGGCCGTACTTGCTAGCCCCGTGACCTGGCGCAAGCGCCACTCCACAAACAAGCTGAACCGCTCGAATACGGCATAGGATACGGAGCATCCGAATGGCAATGCACGGTCCATAAAAAAACTGTTGTTGAAATTGAAAACCCAGGAGCTCGAAATCGGCCGGGTGGACCGGGAGAAGGCGAAACGAGGACTTAATGTCGCACTTCGCCATCTCCGTGGCCACTCCACAGGAGCGCACCATGTGCACCGCCGCATCAAATGACATGTATCAGACAGTGCAGAGCTCGGATGGGATGCTGTCATTCACAGAGGCTCTGCTAGGGTGGGAGAGATGATGGATAAGCCTGAATTCCCCTGGGGCTTTCTTGGGAACTAAGCCCAGTGGGAACACTCTCAGGTTTGGGACGGGTGGTTCAGGGAAGGGTCCAAGAACCCTGCCCTCCCTAACTTCCTTCCAGATTTTATCTGATGCCACCTCCTCGGCCCCCGTCAGCGACTTGAGATTCCACGCAGCAACCGGAATCCTGGGGCCCTCAAACGGGATACGGAAACCCAACTCAAAACCAGTAACCAAAAACTTGGCCGCCGCCCTGTCTGGGTACTCGGCGGCCCACTGCCTCAGCACCTCAAGCTTGATTGGGCTGGGGCTCTTTTGCAGGAGCCCCATCCCCAGATCCCGGCTTCCTGCTACCCGCGGCGTCTCTCCCCCTACCCTGCTGTGGGCGAGCTCTGCTACAGTTAATGGCTGGGTGTTGGGCCCCACAGACGGAGCACTCATGTTTGAATCGGCACAGCTTCCGGTTACACGTGCCCTGCCCGTTGTAATCCCAACAGACCAGCCAGACTTGAACCGACTGTCCCACTGAGGCACGGGCATTCATATTGGGCCCTCCCTTACGAATAAGGTGACCGCTATCGTAATGCTCCCCCAGGGTTGGGCACACTGGTGTCATAAATCGGAGCCACACCGGCGGCAGGGGCTCGTCCCACCTGAGATAGGGCTCCAGAGCTCCTCTACGACGAAATTCTTCGTCATATTGCAGCCAGGTATGGCCGGGGAAATCAACGAAGGCACGGTACATGAGGTCCAGGTACTTCAACATGGACTGCGCCCTCCAGGGATGGACCTGCAAGGACAGGGACATGTAAATTAAGTACGCAGGCAGCCAGGTAGCCCAGGAATGCTTCGGCTTCTTTCACAACCTCTGCTCCTTGTCCTGCAGGTCCTCTTTCTCCAATTCCTTTCTGTCTAAGTCCCTATTTAGGAGGCTAAAGATGTCAATGAATTCACCCCTCCAATTTTTTTCCTTTGTGGCCTGGGGTAAATGGTGCCCGAACGGGGACGCATAATCCCCATAAGGGAGCGCCCCCACCGCGACTCCGGCATAGCTCGGGGTCATGCCCGGGTAAGGCCATGCTGGGGCACCCACGGTCAGCTGTCCGGGCGCGAGCCAAACGGGCAGCTGCCCCTGGGGCCAGCAGGGCGGAGCGGGGGCAGGCTGGTGCAGCTGCAGACCACCCATCCTGATCCCCAAAGGTGGTTGGCCCAGCACAGCCCCCCCCCGGCCACCGTCATAACCCCTGGCAGGGCAAGCGTCAGATTGCTCCAAGGCAGCCCAGGGACTGGCGTAGCGGGCGGGGGGGGGTAGCTGCCCGCACCGGCCATGAGGCCATAGTGGGAGACCCCAATGTGGTTGTGCATGCAGGCCAAGGCCATGTTATAGTGTGCGCTAGGTCAGGCGCGCAAGCCAACTCACTTGTGGAAGGGGTCTCCGCAGCAGCCAGCTCCCCGCCGTTGTCATCCTCGCTGCCCCCCGCCCCAGGGTGTCACTGGTCCACGCGACGATGGCCGTGAGCGCCTGGCTGATGCCGGGGAGCGGCCTGGTACCGCGTGCACCCTGGGTGCGGGCTCCATCTGTTCCAGCACTGCAAAACGGGCAGAGAAATTCTGAGCTACCTCCTTGAACTGGGCCTGCTTCCTCGCCTTGGATGGCCTAGACCCTGTCCTGTGCTGAGTCCCTTGGTTGTCCTCACTAACGGGCATGCACTTTGCGGTCTCCAGCGCCACCAGGCGTGACTCTAGCTCTAGCCATATAGGCCAGTCCTCCTCGTCTGATGAGGGCTCAGACAGCTGGGGCGCAGGCCACGGCCTTTTAGCAGGCTGCTTGCCTTTGCTGCTCCCACGACCCTTCTTGGGAGCCATCTCTATGTGGGCCCTCCTGCCTGGCTGCACCACGATGTGTAGCCCGGCCTCAACTCCCCCAGGCCCGAAGCCCACGTGCCACCCTGCGCACACTCCCTCCAACAATGGGCCCGGGTCTGGGAAATAGAGGAGCTCTGGGCCCTTCCCGATGGCCCACTCCCAAGGACCAGGTCTCCCAGGGGGTGGTATTTATTTATTTATTTATTTATTTATTTATTTATTTATTTATATACCGCACAGCCTATTTCCCCACAGGGACTCAGTGTGGTTTACACAAAGCAATAATAAGTACAAGAGATAAAAACACTAAAAACCATGTACAAGATTGCTCAGGACAGCGAGCCAGAATAGGCAAAGCAGCAAAAAACAAGGGGGGGAAGGGTTACCCCAGGAGATCTCCAAAGGCGTCCTTGAATAGCCATGTTTTTAAGGCTCTCTTAAAGGATACCAGTGATGGGGCCTGCCGCAACTCGCCCGGCAAGGCATTCCAAACGGACGGACCAACCACCGAGAAAGCCCGGTTACGAGTAGTTGTTTTACGGGCTTCCCTCGGCGTGGCTATCCGGAGCGAGAGGGCCTCGGAGGAACGGGTGGCTCGGGCCAGGTCTGAACGTCGGAAGATACACTCTGTCAGATAGACAGGGGCCAAGCCATGGAGGGTTTTGTAAACCAAAACCAACACCTTGAACCTTATTCGGGAAGCAACGGGCAACCAGTGCAGACGGACCAGGATGGGGGTGATATGATCGAACTTACGTGCACCAACCACCAACCTGGCCGCCGCATTCTGGACCCGCTGCAATCGCCGAACAAGGTTCAAGGGGAGCCCCATGTAGAGAGCGTTACAGTAATCCAACCTCAAAATGACCAGCGCCTGTACCACTGTCCTGAGGGAGTCCCCATCAAGGTAAGGGCGAATCTGGGCGATAAGCCTGAGATGGTAGTAGGCCGACCTGGTCACAGAAGCCACCTGGGAATCCAGGGACAAATCTGGATCCAGGACGACGCCCAGACTCCTCACTCTTTGCGCCAGCTGGAGGGCGGACCCACCCAGACTGGGAAGAGGGCCACAGTTCCCCTCCGGGCCACCCCCAAAGAACAAGACCTCGGTCTTGCCAGGATTGAGCTTGAGTCTGTGAGTCCTGGTCCAGTCCAAAACTGCGGCCAGGCAGCGATCAAGAGTCTGGACAGCCTCCACTGCATCGGTGGAAAAGGAGAAATAGAGCTGCGTGTCATCAGCGTACTGATGACGAGAGTGCCAACCCCTGGGGCACCCCACAAGAGAGTGTCCAGGGAGACGACAGATCACCCCCCAGGCTCACATGCTGGGAGCGGCCCTCGGGGAAGGAGCGGAGCCAGCAAAAAGCCAGACCCCCGATCCCCACCTCAGAAAGCCGCCCCAGGAGGATACCGTGGTCGACGGTATCAAAAGCCGCTGACAGGTCGAGAAGGACCAGCAGGGTAGAACACCCCCTGTCAGCCCTCCTCAACAGATCATCATGCAGAGCGACCAGTGCCATCTCAGTCCCATGACGCGGCCTAAACCCAGATTGGAAAGGATCCAGGATATGGTTCTCCTCCAGGAACGTCTGGAGACGCAGGGTGGCGACCCGCTCAATCACCTTGCCCATAAAAGGAACATTGGCTATAGGGCGATAATTAGACATATCGTCTACAGCCAGGCCAGGTCTTTTGATAATGGGCTTCACCACCGTCTCCTTCAGACGACTGGGAAAAATCCCGTCTCTGAAGGATGCAGAGGCAATAAGTGAAGCCCATTCCGGCATGCTCCCTCCGGCAGTCTTAATCAGCCAGGAAGGGCAAGGGTCGAACGGAGAAGCCGCAGGCCTGCAGTGTCCCAGAACCCTGGAGGCATCCCCTGATGAAACAGACCCAAACTCATCAAACCTGGGCGACCGGGGCGGCTCAGCACTGGCCACAACAGAGGGTGGATCCATGCAACCGGCGTCCAGCTCGGAACGGATGGCCTCTATCTTAGATTTTTAAAAGGCTGCAAATGACTCACTAGTGAAATCACTAGGAGGAGGCCCAGGCGGACCAGGATTGGTGAGGTCTCGAACCACCCGGAACAATTCCGCCTGACGGTTCGAGGCCTCACCAATTCTCAGGGAGGCAAAAGATCTCCTAGCGTCCCTGATCGCTCGAGAGTAGCGACTGGTCGATGCCTTAACTGCAGCCCAATTCAAAGCCGTCTGGGCATTTCGCCATCTGCTCTCCAGCCCTCTCTGCTCTTGCTTCATTGCCCGCAATTCCACGGTAAACCACGGTGATCAGCGGGCTCTCCATTGGATGAGGCGCTTGGGGGCGATCCGGTCTACTGCCCCAACCACCTCCTCAAACCACCTATCGGTAAGGGAGTCAACCGGATCGTCAACCAGTCCGCCCGGAAGTCCCCCGAAGGCATCTGAGAACCATACAGGGTCCAGGAGACTCCCGGGGCAGGCCCAGATGGAGGGGCCCAGCCCCCCGTGGGGTGGGGTGGCGATTGATAAGGAAAAGGTCAGCAGATAATGATCTGACCATGACACGGGTCGGGTGCACATCCTCCCGACCCCCAGATCGACACCCGCCGATGAGGAGGCAAAAACCAGGTCCAGGGTATGTCCTCCCTTGTGAGTGGGGCCGATGACATACTGAGACAGGTTCATGGAGGCCATGGACTCCATGAACTCCAGAGCAGCTCCCGACAGCCCAGACTCGGCATGCACTTTGAAGTCCCCAACCACCAAAAGGTGGGGGGACCTCAAAAGTGCCGCTGAGATGAACTCGGAGAGCTCCAGAAGGGAGAGTGCAGGGTCGCAGGGAGCACGGTACACGAGCACAATCTCGAACCTGTCCCTATGTCCCACCACAAGGTGAAGACATTCTAACCCCAGACTCACCAACATCGCAGATCTGCTGACATGAAGGGATTCCCTAAACACAATGGCCACCCCTCCCCCCCGACTCTCCGACCTGCCCAGATGCTGAACACCGTAGCCCTGGGGGCGAAGAAGGGCGAGAGAAGCTCCCCCCCCCTCGCCAACCCAGGTCTCGGTGAGAAACGCCAGGTCGGCCCGCTCATCCACGATCAAGTCATGGATGACGGGGATCTTATTGTGTACCGACCTGGCATTAATCAGCAGACAGGACAGGCCGGAGGCACAGGTGGAGCGGTTCCCTGCCATGTGGCGGTGAACCGGTGGGTCAGAACAGGGAACAGGCCGCAGATGCCTGTCCCGAGTTCTCCTTACCCGATCGACCCACCAGTCCCAAGCATATCTCCCACGGCCCGAGACCACCCTTATAGTATAGGTCTTACCACCTACCAGGGATCACAACAAACAAATAAACAATGAAACAAAAGAGAAGGGGGGGATCACAAAAACAGAATAGAACGGTATAACAATAAAATAAATACAGTACAATGCAAAACGGCCCTAATACAACAAAACACTATAAGCAGATAAACATATAAATCAAAGCCCAGGGGAAGGGGGGATTAATAATAATATTAATAATAAAATCAAGTGATTGGTACTCAGCCAGGCCAACAGGGGCAGAAAGAGAGAGGGGAGGTAAGGGGGGCAGCAAAATATCCCACTCTGATGGTACAAGACAGAGAGTCCGCCGGGTATGCCAAGCACAACACACTCCAGGCCCAATAACCCCAGGATCTTCTGAGAAGGGGGGGATGTTTCCACAGGTCCCACTATTGTCCATATCAAACTGCTGGAGTATATGGGAGTTCAAAACAACACCGTAATGGCCACAGGCCGAGGACAACGGCCTCAAGGCCCAATTAAGCCCAGCCAGCACAGTCAGTCGGCGGTCCAAACTCCCCATTGTTGGATACAGGCACAATCCAGCAGAGAGGGGGGGGAGTATGATAGTATAGCCTCCACACTCCCAGGACCAAGGACTAATAAGGCCAAGTCCCAATAAGGCCAAGTCCTACAGCGGCTATGCTGATACAGAGGGAGATAGTAGTGGACGGGGGCCATGGGAGGAGAAAGTGCAATGCGGCTGTTGATCATTCTACCCGGGCGACCGGCTGATGTAATTAACCCTATCGGGAAGAAGAGGCCCCTCTCCAAAGGGGTGTGTGTGGAAAAATGCCGACAGCCGCCGTGCCGCCCAAGCAAGCAGGTCCAAACACAGGAGGGAGAAGAAACCACCGACGGCCGACCCACCGCCCGAGACACCCGCCCGGGCTAGGCAGAGAAAACGCCGCCAGCCAGCACACCGCTCAACTCCCTTACTCCACCACGAGGAAAATGGCGCCGGCGGCCGATCCACCGCCCAGGCTCCAGACCAAGCGGCCGACCCACCGCCCAAGCTCCACACCAGGAGATGCACGCCGGCGGCTGATCCACCGCCCGAACCCCAAGCCGAAAGGCACACGACCAGCCCACCAGAGCCAGCAGACGACAAAGGGGCCAGCTCCTGAGCTCTGCGAGATCTCCCGCACAGGCGGCAGACGCCCGCCACAATCGCACCGGCGGCAGCAGCAGCTCCAGATGGCAGCCGCGGGGTCCTCAAAAGTATACCGCCCGGACGCCTGACGCTGCAAAGGCTCCTGCCGATATCTAGGCTCCGAGCCATGCCAGCCGCTTAAGCTCCAGCAGATGGCGGCGGCGGCGGCGGCGGCGGTGGCGGAGACTCCAAACTCCAGACTCTGGTCTGCAGCGGCAAACTCCGGGCTCCAGACAGCCGGCCACTTGCGAAGCACCAGCGAAGCACTAGCAGTGAGACTCCAGGGGCGGCAGAGGCTCCCCCCTTGAGGTAATTAACAGCCCCCCAGAATAGTGCAGCCCACCATCGGTCACTGGCAGGACCCAAGAAATTAAAAGAAAGCACCAAGTAAAACAAACAAACAAAAATAACAACCCCCATAGCGGAGCCACCGCAACTGGCTGCCGCCGCCGTCCGCAATATACCATTCTTGATAGGTTTCAGCACCTTAGGCCGGGGGTCGGCAACCTGCGGCTCCGGAGCCGCATGCGGCTCTTTAGAACCTTTGCCGCGGCTCCGGGAGGTGGCGGGCTGGCGGGCATGCAAATAGCGGCCCCGGGGCAGCCAACGGGGAGGCGCGGGGCCTGGGAGCGGTGCGGCGATTGGCCGGTGAGGCGGGGAGCCAGCAAAGCGAGCGGGTTCGGGTGCCCCCTCGCGGCTGAGGTGTCGGCCTGAGAGAGCGGACGCTGGCGGGCGGGCTCCAGGAGCGCGGCCGAACTGAGGCACCGGGAAGGACCCCTGGCGCCCACCCCACCCCCACCCACCCGTGGGCCGTGGCCGGCAGAGCGCCACGATGGGCTCCAAGGAGCTGCTGCCCGGAGTGCATCTGCCCGCCGAGGGCGTGGGAGCGGGAGAAGCCATCGCCGTCTCTCTTGGAAGGGAGGACGGGAGCACCGGCGGCGGCAGCAGCAGCAGCAGCAGCAGCAGACGGCGCCCCCCGGAGGTCCCGGCTGAGCTGCTGCTGGTGGTGGCACGGGGTGGCAGGGGCCGGCCTGGCCGACAACCTGGGCCGTGAACGCTGGCGGGGAGGCCCACGTCGACGTCCACGGCATCCACTTCCCCCCAGGGACGGGTGGGGTGAAGGTGACTTCTGGGGCAGCGGCGAGGGCGAGTGGAACTCCCTGCACAATATGCACCCTTGGCGGGGCCCTTCCTTTGGAGCGGGGGGGCAGCGGCGCCCACACCACCCCCATCCACCACACGGTCTCCACTCTCATGGTCCTGCTCAGGGGGGGGGGCTCCAGGGGCGGTGGGACTACAAAGCCCACGAGCCTTCCACCCCACCCTCCTTGGCTGTGGCAGATGGAAGTGGTGCTGCTGCTACTCCAAGATCCAGAGGGCCCCCTCTGTGCCTCACGCTGAGTGCAAGGAAAGGGAAAAAGGAAGAGTGAGGGAATCTGGAGCCACTTGTTTCTGTAGATTGCAATGTTGGTGATTTACACACACACACACACACACACACACAAACACAACACACACACACACACACATTTAGCGGGGGTGCTCTGGTCACCAGTGGTACCTCGTAACTTCGCTCCAAATGAAATTATGTTCAGCAAATTTTCCTTTATACAAATTTTCCCATAGGACTGCATTGAAAATAGAGTGATCCCATTTTTATGTTGTAGAGGTGATTATGTTAAGCAAATTTCCCCTACCTCCAGAATATTTTATGTTGTACAGATTTTATATTATACAAACTGTTTGTTATACAAGGGTCCACTGTATATAAATAAGCAGCCATGGCTCCACAGAGAAGACAGTAGGTTCAGAAGAGTGTTAGCATTAAGGTAAGAAACAATATATGCAGTGTTATATTTGTTTTAAATGTTGCAATGGTTTTGCAGCTCCCAGGTTTTTTTCCCCCGTCGGAAACGGGTCCAAGTGGCTCTTTATATCTTAAAGGTTGCAGACCCCTGCCTTAGGCCATTGTTCACCTTAAGGCTAAGGATACTATTGTCTCCCTAACGAGCCTATTTAGGCCACTTATGAGCCTAATTCAGGCCAGGGTGACAAGAGGTCAAAGCTGCCTATAAGATGGAGGATTTGCACTAGCTGTATTCAGACCGATGAAGCTGTTTGGATGAACAGCGAAACGTTTCTATCTCTCAAAAAAGAAGTCCAGTAGCCATGACTCAACTTCCAGACTTTCCAAGAATCTTGTCTACATTCTTAAGATGCACAGATTTAGATGATATATATAGCCAAAGTTAAGCATATGATCTCACCTGATTTTGGAAGCTAAGCAGGGTCGGCCCTCGTTAGTACTTGGATGGGCAACCACCAGGGAATACCAGGTGCTGTAGGCAGTTGGGGTAGGAACTGGCAAGCTACTCCATTATTCCTGCCAAGAAAACTCCATGGACATGGGGTCATGAAGAATCGGTCATGACTGTAACAACACAACACACACACAAAGTTACATCAACAGGAACTGTGTAAACTATAGTGTCCAAGTAAGTGTGAACACAGGCAACATTTAGTCTGTAAAATGCAATGAAAATTTATCATGGTGGTCTGCTTATTGGTCAGCATCTTGTTGGATGAACATGTAAAAGACCACTGACCACCCTAAAAGATCTCCACAGCTCTGGCTTAGTGCAGACCCAAAAGCAGCAGAGAAGACTTGTTACTTCACTTCAGATGCTGCCACGGAGAATGGCTTCAGATTTGCTCTAGCCCTCCGGATGTCCAGTATATTTGTTTCATTATTTCCAACTCCCTAGTGAACCAAGGGGAAAGTGTGGCTATATTCTGTGGGAGGGGATTCTTAGCAGCAATTGTGTCAGTGATTCTGGCCATATTTCCATTCCAGAGGACAACCAGGGCTTCATCAAGACTGCCTGCAAAGGAAAGAGCAAACTTCTCAAAATCCATCAGGACACCAGTTGGATCCATCAGGCTTCTGGGGCAGATCATCCTAAGGGGCACTGCACTGCAGTAAGTCTAAACCCCACCAGCTGGTGATCTGTCCATGACAATAGAACTAAAGAAAGTTCACTATCACCATACTCAACACAGAGAGAGAGAGGGAGAGAGGGGGGGGGAAGAGTGTGTGTGTGTGTGTGTCCTGCAACATGACTGATTTTTGATAACACATGAGACAGCCCCATAGTGATCATGTGTGCACTTCCCTTGCACCACTAACATCTGTCGTCCCATTGTTCCTCACTTACCATTTTTCCATTCTTTACATCCCTTTCAATATGACTTTGGAGTTGTCTTGTCTTAATACAGTTGGAGATTCTCCCTACGAACTGGATATCCAGACCACCCCCATATATGCCACAGTGAACATTTTGGACACTGGCACACAGGGTCCACCTCCTGTTACCTATGGAAATTCCTCCTACCATGTTCCTTTCACTGTGGTTCAGTCTCCACTCCCCACTCCCATTCTCAAAATTTGGGTGACCAGACTTTGAATGATTCCAGATAAGCTGGTTTTGGCATGGATGTTGAAATCCTCCAGCAAAAGAAGCCATGGGGGCTACATAAGAAGAGCCATGATGGATCAGGACAAAGGCCCATTGAGTCCAGCTTCCTGTATCTCACAATGGCCCCACCAAATTCATCCAGGAGAACATAAGACTAGATATCTGTCTCCTGATACCACTCCCCTGCACCTGGTCCTTGAAATCCCCTTAGGGACCTTCAAGACCAACTTGGCCAGCTGAGGTACTGTTGAGCAATGGGATAGGCAAGAAACCAACAGCACCCCTGCTCTTTCCCAGGCATGTACTTTCAGGTAAACGTAGTCAAACCCAGAATACTGAAGGAAAGGACACATGGTGGGGGGGGGGGAGAGAGAGAAACACAATAGTCCACCTGCAATGCTGCCACCTCTCCCCAGGTCTAGCTTGACCCCCCACCACCACCTGTTTCATCCAACTAAGTTTCCGAAATGTAAGCTTGTCCAGAAGCATGTCCTGGATAATTGATAACCCCACAGAGGTTTTTGTAAGATGACACTGAATGCTGCTGCCATTCTTCTGTGCACACCTTCCAGGAGTGAGACTTTCCCTTTATTTATATTGCAAACATCCCAATCTTTCCCCCTCAGTACTTATTTTTTTCTGTTCTTTTTCTTTGGCCTTTCTTCCATTTACTTTGTATTTTCCCCCTTATTGTTGCCCTGTAACTAACTAGATTTTTAATCAATGGCATAGCCAACAAATGCATCTTTCCGAGCTTATTTTTAGGAGTAAGCTTTGACAGCTGTCTGCAACTTGACTATATTCCCTTCCCCACTCAGTGCTGCTGATGTAACGCATCCCGGATGGAGGTCTGACAGCATAAACACTGACAAGATTTTTGCTATTCACTGTCTGAGTTCAAGAGTAATTTTGCCTCTTTGCTCTGCAGTTTTCCATGGTAATAATGAAGCCATGCTACAAGGGGTGATGGACGTCCCTGCTGTGCGTAACTAACAGGTGCCACACAGATAGATTTCACTGCCCTGTGCCCTGCGCGGAGGGGCTGCCGAAGCCTTTAGGCCTTTGGCTGAGTAACTTCTCAGACCACAGGAAAACATGTGCTACATCCTGATTGCAGCAAGGGAGGAAAAAGGAAGAAATTACAATACACAGTTGTCTGTATAAACAATTATATTTTTACATTTTCTCACTGAAAAATCAAGTGCAAACTTAAAGGTAGTTAAGAGGAAGCAAGCCTTAGTGGCTGAGACCCAAGTAAACACATTTAAAATAGAGTTGAAATACTCATTTTTTAAAACTGCATTACCCACACTGTTTATTATTCTGGATTAACCAAACCAGGCACTAATCCTTCCCAAGTAACCACTGACAACAGTTATTTTAATCTTTAACTCAATGGTGCAAAGAATTGGCTGGGGTGGGGGAGTTGAATTGAAGGGCAGTGCAAGTTTGAGCTATTGTTACATTTGAGGCCTCCACTACAATTTGCCAAGATATTGAATCAGAGTCTCCAGTTTTCTTGGATTCGTTATCTGCTTAGAGATATTTTTGTTTTGCCATTAATGTTATCTGCTTTCAGTTTTATCATCCAGTATGAGAACTGTCCTCCTTTTCAACTTTGAATGGACGTCCTTAATTTGCCCACAGAAGACTACTTGCTCTTCTCATCTCCGACTTACAAGGGTGAGGATGATGTCAATGCCAAAGTTGTATGGACGCATTAGAAAAGAAAACTTCTTCCTGCAAGCAATCCACCCATGTAATAGTATGTGGGTGGGTTTGGATGAGCATCAAAGCTGCCATGAACTGTTCACCTCTACAGCACACTAGAACAAAAATCCCTTCTGAGTTCACAAACTCGGTGCTATTTTCCCATGAAGAAAATCTCTTTGGCACAAAGACCTGAATGTGCCAATTAAGATGGCCCAAGGAGCCTGCAAACTGGAAAAGAAACTTCCTTGACGACAGCTGTGCCTGCCCAAGCCTGAGTCTTCCAATATTTACAGAAAGAATGACCCATCACAGTGCTCAATTCACCCCACCTTCGGGTTTCAAATCCTTTGTAGCAGAGGTGGGGGACTTGTGGCCCACCAGACATTGCTGGCCCACAATGCACTTCATCTCTGACTCCTAGCTATGCTGCCCATGGCTCATGGGATTTGGAGTCAGGCAAAACCTGCAAGACCATAGACTCCCCATTGCTAAAATTTACAGGAACAAATGCTGAAACCCCAAACTGATTAAGCTAAAAAATGGATTTCCCTTTATTGCATTTGACCAAGCAATCTCATTCGTATTGACATTTTGAAGTTCCTTTTTAAAGTTCATTCCAGTTAACTGGAGTTCAACTACAGATTAATCTGTCGGGGGGGGGGGGAGAATAGCATCCTCTTGTTTGCAAACAAGTTAATCATTTCTTGGTTCCTAAATCGCTGGAAGAACAAATGGAAGTAACATAGGTAAAGGCACAATTTCATCCTTATTAAATTTCTGTTTTTGTTTTCTGGGTTTTCATATTGCCACAAATAAACTTTATATATAGTTTGGAATGCCCCAGGCCAGGTTCCAACCAGTTTTGGCCTATTAAAGTATATTCTGTTCCATGTACCCTTTACTTTCAAACCATCAATATCTGTTTCTACCTCAATATTCAGTCAACATTCTGTCCATAGAGTATGCTCAGCTCCTACTGAGCTGTTTAGGGTAGGTAGTCTTCTTACCATTTGTTTATTTGTTTTCACTGAACCAAATCTGTAGTTGTGCAAACCTGCTGATATCTCCTTTTTGAGTATGCATGGTATGCATTGGGCTATAAGGACTTTCACTAAATTAATGTGATTGTCATTATCAAGATGACAGAAACAGAATCCATCAACCAAAGTGAATTTATGCCAAAACTGTTGTGCCACCTTAATACAGCCCAAATTGGGCTCTAATGGCTAGGGAAAGGGACACAAAGGGGAAAGGCAGCAATGAGTATTAGCAAAAGAAGCACAGAATAGAATGTTTGCACTAATAAATTTCTCAAATACATGCCTTGGGTGGCTTCCCATAAGCCAATCTTTAGGTATATGCATGTGCTATGACACATAGAATCTGTAATCACTTGCAACCTTGTTCAGGAGGGATCAGCTGTCTTCGTCGATCACAGCAAAAGCAACAACATCTTGTAGCACCCTAAATGCTTAACATGTTTCTTCTGGTATAAGCGATGGGCTGCAGCCCATTGAATCACAGGCGAAACCAGAACAAACACACTGTACTTGTTTTGAAGGAGTCACAAGCCTATTGCTATTCTTACTGCAGTCACCGTATCTACATTCTAACTTGAAACATGTTTTCAAATGGATAGAAAGATTCATTCAATTAATCAACAGTCCTAAAATAGGTTTACAAAGTATTATTCACTAATAGGCAAATCCAGGATGGTGAAAACAAGTTGCTTTCATTTTGGTTGCATTTTATAAAACCCCACCAACAGCACCATCTTGATATGGTTTTGTATTGTATTGGGAGATTACTTGCACCTTTCCCTCATGGAAATTCATGCACATTCTCATATGATATTTGTTTTCCTTAATGTATGTATTTGTGTACATTTTCATCATTGATTAATGTTTGGATACTTACCCCATATTCATTTTGTTTATATACCTTTTTTTCTAGTGGTATAGGTAATTTTGTGCCATTTTTTCCTCCCAACAAAATGCTAAGATTTAGAAATTACCAGAATTATAAGGCAATATGTGCTTTGCCCTTCTGCCACTCTCTGGAGCTGTGAACTCAATATTTAGATATGGCAACGACATGACCGGATGGGGTGATTGCTATTCACTGGTGCCCATTCCCTTTAATATATAACTGTTGATCATATTGGTTGCATGATACACACATCCATGTTACCTTTATCCCAGAATACTGCATTTCAACTGTTCCCATAGTCACTGATATTAGCAACATTTCTTCCCTAGCCCCACCTTCATTCATTATCCTTCTCTGTCAATATCACCCACTTTTTCTACACACTCCCTGTATTTAAAAATACAGTTTCCGGAGACATAGTCCACCAATGTATTGTGTTTAGAGATGGGCACGACTAGGGAAAATGACGTTTTCGAGTTGTCGTGTGTCGGAGGCAGTCCGTTTCGGCTCGTTTCCATTTTTCGCGAAATTTTGCAAAAATTAGTCAGTTCATTTTTTTCATTTTTTCGTTTTTTCGTTGTCATTAGTACTGGTTTAGGGGGGTAGCGGGCTCCTGGAGGGAGCTGCAGGAGTCAGCCAGAGCCAAAAGTGACGGACTGGCAGACTCTTTGCACCCGCTGTGTCTCACGTACTTGCATGTAGTGCAATGCAAGTAGATCTGGCTTAGGGTTAAGACGGGTTAGCGCAAGAGCTAGGGTTAGGCTAGTTACGGGTGAGGTTAGGGTGAGTATTGGGGTGCACCTCTGGGTGCCTCTCTGACCCACTTAGAAGGACAGTGTACTGGCGTATGGGTTAGGCTTAGGCTTAGGGTTCGGGTTTGGGCTACAATTAGTGGGCTGTTTATGCCCGATTGGCACATCCCAGAAGTCTCTGTGGTCAACCTGGCCAAGTGGCCATGCGATTGGTGGAAAATTTGCATGGTCCACTCCCATGGGTGAGCCCATCATTGCGAATGTGCAGGTGTAAAAAATAAAATAAAATAAAATAAAATAAAATAAAATAATAAAATAAAATCAACGGAGACTTTTTTTGCAAGAAAAACCCACTGCTGCTACTGTAAAAATTCAAGCATTTAAAATAGCTATTTTTCGCATGTTTCTGTGGTGCTTTGGTGGGGTTTTGGGCAACGATTTCAAAAAAAATATTGCGGTCGCCATTTTGGATCCCCCGCACTGCATGGCAAATGGATGCGCCCTCCCAGCCTGGTACCAGCAGCGCAGCAGTAGCAATAGCCAAGGAGAGGGGGGCGGGGAAACCCCCCCCCCCAAATAAAACACCCTTCTGGCCTGGTAGGTGTCCTCAGACAGTTTTCGCCTACTTTTAGGGCCGGGAATCGGGGTTTTTTTTTAACTTTTAAAAACTTTTTTTCTGTGCCGCTTGGCATTGCGCGATCGCCGCGATGCAAGTAACGAGCACGACAAATCAGACCAAATTGTTCGTTTGTCGGTTCGAGCTCGAATTCTGGCGGAGTAATTCCCAGTTACCGTTTCCGTAGAGTAACGGATACGAGTAACGGAAACGGAAACGGGAATACCGCTAAGTCGTGCCCATCTCTAATTGTGTTACTCAATTGTTTTTCTTGCTTTCACATTATATAGCTGTTGATTCAAAAAACGTTTTAATTGTAAAAAAAAATACCCCTGCACTTTAATCAACATATCACTACAGCACAAACCATGTTTAGTTAAATTCTATACTGATCTGGTGCCACAATGGTTATGGATTATTTTTTAAAGGAAGGAAAGTTGCTGTCTTTTAATAATAGTACAAATAGGAGAAAGCAGGCAAAATTGTTCCCTCACATACTGCCGCTCATTGTGTGCCTTAATCTATCTCAAGACATGGGGCCTTTTCACATGACCCCTAAGATCCGCTGGCCACTTAAATTCGGACCAGAGATCTTGGGGATTCATTGCTCTTCCTGCGTCCCCACCCCTCCGCACTTCCTTGCTCCTGTCTGCGTGAGGGGAGGGAGAAAAAAAGGGGCAAAAGAATGCAGGCTCACCTCCGTTTGCCGGTCCAAGCCGCCCCGAGCCGCATTCCTTCTCTTAAAGGGGCGGGAGGCAAAAAACAACAAAGAAGCGAGGAGAGCCCGCACTCACCAGATTACATCCGGATTTGGTGATTTTCACCCTCCAAGAGCAGATACATGAAAAGTGCGCTGGGACGCGCTTAGGTGGGCGTGGTTGCACTTAATTATCTGTAAACTCTGGAGCTGGTGGGGAAACAAATTTAAGCTCCGGAGCTGGGAGCCATTTGCGGCGGAGTTTAGGGGTCGTGTAAAAAGGGCCATGCTCAGTAATGTTTAAGAACAACAGGGAAATTGTTCACCCCCAAAAAACAATGCCTGGCTAGTGGTATATTTTGTAATTTAACCCCCCCCCCAATTTTCTTACAATAACTTTGTCACAGGTTTTGTAGATTTCTTCTGGACTCTGCTTCATCCCCACATTAACTGATACAGAAAGTCCTTTAATTTTATGATATAATCAATTTCTTTTAAATTCCCATCTGTATCTGTGCTGTATCATTTTGGATAACAAAAAGGGGGCTCGTGCACCTGAATGCTTCCCATAGGCGGCTCACAGTCTGAGAAGGAGGTGCTCACCTCTAGACTTGGACTATAAGCTACCATGGATGGTTCCCCACAGAAAAACAAATTGGCCACAATATACTGTAGGAACCTTTATGTCAGGGATCAGGACTCCATCCTAACCAGGCACAATGTTCAGAAATTTTCCTTGTGTGATCATAATACACAGTCTCTGAAGTATTTGTGGAAATGAATTCAAAGTTTGCCATGACTAACTTAATCCTGTTTGATTTCAATGTGTCCGCTAAAAGTAAGATTCTCCCCCTCTGGATCCAACCCATTATATTACTGTTATATTCTCTTTATACTGCAAGGCACTTTAGTTTATTTGAAAGCAGGAGATGTTCAGTCACTGAAAGTTCACCTTTTAATTCACAACAAGGTCTTTATGAGACACATCAGGGAGGAGAGCTGAAGGAGGGAGCAGACTGCTCTGACCCAAAGGGAGAGCTGTTCAAGCCAGTGAATTAAATTCCCTTCTCTCGGCCGAGCATAGCAACTGGCAACAGACAGACAGTGTGCTTCAATATCCAACCAGAGTATGGAAAGGTAAGTAGGAAATCACTTTAGGACTCAGTCAAGAGCCAAAGTTTTACTTTATATTTATTTCAAAAATTTTGGCAGCCTTTTCTCACTACACTCTTAGAAGTGTTCTCAGTCTACAAATTGGCTTCAGGACCCCACTGAAGAGCAAGGACTGTGATAATAATTAGCCCTCTGACAATTCTTGTGATGTGAAGACATGAGCACTGTTATTTGTGCTGAAGGTGGCTTTGCCAGCTCTTTTATTTTGGTGTAGCTTTTAATCAACTTGCCTGAAGGATTGTGTCAGTCAATGCCTGTTATTTCTTCCCTCTACCTCTTGATCTCCTAATGAGAAATGCAGTCTACTTTCTCAATATTTTTTTTAACCAGAGTAAAGAGTCATAAAATGGCGTAATGCTAGGCCTGCTTCTTTAGTAGGCAAAGTTGTCATAAAATGTCACTCAACCAAGTCAAAATAAATTACATGCATTTTGCAATTCAGTGGTCATTCAGCTGACATTCTGGATGCTACTTGTGGAAAAACTTTGTGTTGTTTCTGCATCTCCAAAACTGTGGGGGAAAGAGAAGCATGGTGCTTGAGACAAGACATGGATGAGCTTTCTAAAACTTCCTCTCTCTCTCTCTCTCTCTCTCTCTCTCTCTCTCTCTCTCTCTCTCTCTCTCTCTCTCTGATGGTCCATTGTACTTTCTTTAGCTGATTCAACTGCAGCAGCTTGTAGAATAAAGCCTCTCATGAGTCACAGGGTTCTGCCCCCCCCCCCGGTTCCCCAGTGCTCTAGCCCACCAGAGAAGGTAGAAAAGTAGAGTGGCCCACTGTTTACTGTAATGCACCTACCTTTAAAATCCTGAAGGGGTGTAAGTTTAAGAGAATAGGCAAGGAGGATTTCTAGAGATGGGCAAGGGCAGTGGGACTGCAGCAGATCCTCAAATACAGCAGAGGACTCTGACCTACCATCAATATTGACCATAAATGTTCTTGTTCTTTACCTCAGGTGGCAAAATGTCTTGGGATCAGGTTAGCTGTGTACCAGGATTGCCAGGAAACAACCTTCTTCCTATTCAAATAGGTCTCTGAACTGGAAAAGATTCAAAGATTCATTTTCTCATTTTTCATATGAAAAAGTCTTCCATGCCCATGCAGATCATAACTGAACATAGCTCAGGTGAACTTTGCTACCGTTCCTGTATGAGACATGATATATATTAAATCATTCTAAATTTATATGTATCTGTCTCTTTATTTATGATATTTCTGAAATGCCTCTGGTGTCTTTAGGCATTGCGCGGATTAAAACACAATAAAATGCAATAAAAGCTATGAAGAGTTATAAAACAAAAAGATTAAAAGTCCAACAGATGTACACCCGCATAATGCCACAAAATACAGCAAGGATTATGAAGGCTAAAATAGCAATAGGAACAGGAGTTAAAACTGAACTGCAAAGAATAACTTGATTCCATGTAGATGCTGAGTTAGCAGAGAGATGATATAGAAACCTGTGGGAGTCCAAACCAGAGATGCGTGAACAACAAACACTGCCTAGAGATATCCCCCATAGTGATGCCCCCTGGTTCTGGAACTTAACTGAACCTTCAACACATTCGTTTAGGGCCATGTTGTCATCTATGTCATCATCTATGCCACCCATTGCCAGGTCAGCAGCAGCCAGTTTCCTGAAATTTCAAGGAGAAATTTTGAGATGCAAGGCCCTGCCCTTGGGGTGTCATAGAACTTGTGCATGGGACTTGTGTCAGGATGGACGCATCCTTCAGCAGCAAAAGCAAGAGGGTTTGTACATTACAAGTGAGCAATACAGAAACACATCCGTTAATTTAAAGACCACAGTGATCCAACTTAAGAACAGTAAAAGAACACTACCAGAGGTCAGCCTCCCAGAATGTGTTGGGAAAGACAGGCAGACTGACAGCTAAAATGGGATGTAGAGCATTACAGAAAGGAAAAAGCACACAATTTCCTAAACCAAAAGTGGATTTAATGATGATATAGATTATGTGAGCATGAATCCTCCTAAACCATATTAGATTCACTGGGTCATCAGCATCTGGTTCATTGAGTTTTCAGGCTGAAAACTCAGATCTTGAAAATACGCCCCTAAATCTGAGATTTGGCAACCCTATTTCCAGGCCTGAGGTATTTTTTACATAAAGAGGGTCAAGGGCAGGCACAAATGAGGCCCCCCAAAAGCGCCACTATGGTCTGAAATAACCCTGTAGGGTTCAGATAGACTGAAGTGTTCTTTTTCCTTTAAGTGATGTACGTGCTTTCCACTGTTCTTTGTAACCCTCAAATACAAATCCTTCTGGGAGGAAGGGTACTACTTCATCTGTCTTTAAATTTCTCATGGTGTCCCCAAATTGTCTCCCTCAAACACCATTTTGCCATTGTTAGAGAAAGGTCTGCCCCCATGATACCATTAAAGGCATATCTCTAGGTTTCCTCTTTTGACACCCCAAATCTTAGTCAAAAGGCTGCTGCTGATTTGTCAGCTCTAGCCAGCTAACCATACTGGCTGAAGAATCCTTGGATTGGTCCATGTTTCTACCCAGATGGCATCCACGTTGGTGGAATGGGAACATTGTGATGAGGGGAGAAGGAGAACACCAAAACAGGAGAAAATAAAAATGTGTACATAGAATGATGGAACAAGGAAGGGGGAAAGTCTTCACAAATGATTCTAGTTTAGATCTCTGATGGGGAGGAAGGAAGCTGGGATTGCTAAAGAAGGGAGGGTGTTTAATTACAAATGATTAGTTCAGATTGGCAAGATCAGTCTGTCCCTTCCTTGGCAGTCTCACAGCAAAGAAGAAAAAGGGAGGAGAAGAGAGAAATAAATGTCTCCATCTGTTTGTTTGTTTGCTCCTGATAAATTGCCTTTGGGGGAATTTGGAATCTGGGAAGTAGAAAGCCACTCATTGTAGGGGAGCTACTCTGTGGTGATTTATCTGTAAATGGAAGCTAGCATTCTTAATTATATTCCTGTGTTTGCCCTTTGACAAAATAGTGGTGGGAGCAAGAAGAGGATAGCCTAAACATCTGGCTAGTTCCAGAAGTGGCATTTTATCTACTTTTCCCCTTGAGCTTCATAATCCATATTATGTTGGGTTATACAAAGTTCTGCATCACAACAAGCTGTCTGTGACCTGGATGGGAGAATGTGGAACACTGTATGTTACAGGAGAATACAGTATATTATAGAAGACAGTAGAAATATTCTACCAGGAGGAGAATGGACTAGAGGCACAAATGCTGGTTTGGGGCACATTGTGCCCTAAGAAATATATCCTCTGTGGATGTGTGGATGTGTGACATACTGTGAGCAGCTACCTTTGTTTCTAAGGCCCGACATCTACTCATCAAGGCCACTGGAAAGTTCAGAAGCCAGCACTTTTTGTGCATGTGATTGTTTCTGCAAAATGCATTTCGAACAATCACCTTACATTTGAATACACTTGTGTAAAACTTTTGCATCACTTGCTTGGACAATTGTGTGGAATATAATTATGATCTCCGAGAAAGCTGATATTTTCTTTTACTTTCACGGGGACTCTGTGATTTCCGTCTCCTCACACAGAGCCCACCTTCAGTCCAAAAAATGGAAGTTGGCTCTCGGCCCAACTCTCCATGTTTTTCCTCCATTTCCTTCCAAACCATACGTTTCTCATCAGCAACTCTGTCCTGGCCCGTGGTGAGAAAGTGGAGAAAGCTCCTGGCAGGCAGTGAAACCCAGAGAGGTTATTGTAAGTGGTTTTGAGGAGAAAAAGCGATCCCCTCAGCAGAGAAGAGATGTAATTTTGCTTTTACCTTTTTCCAGGGCAGGCATTTTAGAGTTCATTCTGCCTTTTTTCAGCCCAAGCATGAACATAATGTAGCATCTCAGCATGGTTACAGCTCCAAGGAACCTAGCAGTAATCAATATTTCTGCATTTGGAAAGTTGAGTCAAGTTAGCTTTTGAATGCCATCAGCAGGCAAAGGTTACCAGGTCAAGCATGGATCTAACGTGCTGACTTTCACATCTCTCCAGCCACATTTCTTTCCCCTCTTCCCCTAAAGTATGCCCAGCTGAAAAATACTATGGGATGGTGATACTTATAGGTCTATATCTGCCAGTGAGCTCTTTCTGGCTTGCCATGAGGAGGAATTCCCCAGCCTGTTGCCAACTCTCTCATATGTGGGAATTCCATCAGCCCTGCCAGCATGGCCAATGTCCGGGTATTGGGAGTAGAGATGGGCACGACTAGGGAAAATGACGTTTTCGAGTTGTCGTGTGTCGGAGGCAGTCCGTTTTGGCTCGTTTCCATTTTTCGCGAAATTTCGCAAAAATTAGTCAGTTCGTTTTTTCGTTTTTTCGTTGTCGTTAGTACTGGTTTGGGTAGCGGGCTCCTGGAGGGAGCTGCAGGAGTCAGCCAGAGCCACAAGTGACGGACTGGCAGACTCTTTGCACCCGCTGTGTCTCACGTACTTGCATGTAGTGCAATGCAAGTAGATCTGGCTTAGGGTTAAGACGGGTTAGCGCAAGGGCTAGGGTTAGGCTAGTTACGGGTGAGGTTAGGGTGAGTATTGGGGTGCACCTCTGGGTGCCTCTCTGACCCACTTAGAAGGACAGTGTACTGGCGTATGGGTTAGGCTTAGGCTTAGGGTACGGGTTTGGGCTACGATTAGTGGGCTGTTTATGCCCGATTGGCACATCCCAGAAGTCTCTGTGGTCAACCTGGCCAAGTGGCCATGCGATTGGTGGAAAATTTGCATGGTCCACTCCCATGGGCGAGCCCATCATTGCGAATGTGCAGGTGTAAAAAAATAAAATAAAATAAAATAAAATAAAATAAAATCAACAGTGACTTTTTTTTTGCAAGAAAAACCCACTGCTGCTACTGCTTTTTTTCTGTGCCGCTTGGCATTGCGTGATCGCCGCGATGCAAGTAACGAGCACGACAAATCAGACCAAATTGTTCGTTCGTCGGTTCGACCTCGAATTCTGGCGGAGTAATTCCCATTACCATTTCCGTAGAGTACAATTCTTCCAAGCTGCTAGGTATGCCAAAACAACTTTTAAAGAAAGTCTGTAAAGCAAGCTGATTCACCGCTTCCTAAGCAGCAGATGTCATTAGTAGACATGGGCACGGAGCGGCAAAATTGTCATTTCTGTTTTCGGTTATTGTTTCCGTTACATAACGGAAACGGTAACGATAATTACGCCACTCCAGCTCGAACCCGACCCGAAAAAAGAAAAATTGGGTCGGCTTTTTCGTTGTCGTTAATGGGATCGCGGCGATCGCGCGATGTCAAGCAGCACAGAAAAAAAGTTTTTAAAAATAAAAAAAAAAACCGAATCCCGGCCAAACAAACAGGCAAAAATATGCCTGAATGAGGACACCTACCAGAGGGGTGGTTTCTGGGGGGGGGTCCCCGGCCTTCCCCCCTTCTCCTGTCCTGGGCTGCTTGCACCAGGCTTCGGGGGATCATCCTCGTCTGTCTCGCTGCATGCCATGCAGTGGGGAGGATCCAAAATGGCGACCGCAATTTTTCTTTTGAAATCGTGGTCAAAAAACACAGCAAATCACCACAGAAACATGTGAAATTTATTTATTTTAAATGCCTGATTTTTAATAGTAGCAGCAGTGGGTTTTTTAATAACAATAAAACGTCGTTTTGATTTTATTTTATTTTATTTTATTTTTTTTTATTTTTTTAGACCAGCTCATTTGGGCTGGGCATGGGATGGGACCATGCAAATTTTTCGAACCATTCCACCAATGGCATCGCCAGGTTTTTGACTGACACTTCTGGATGTCTCGGAGGGCATAAAAAGCTGAGGCACCTTCCAGAAATCGCAGTCGGGTGTATGGATGTGGTTGAGGGAGGAGGGCTGGCTGCTGGTGCTGGTGTGATCCGATCGAGATTGAGGAGGGAGGCTGGAGGCTTTAGGATTTAAGTTAGGCAGGCAGGGAGGGAATTCAATTTAGAAAATAATTTCTTTGATTCCCTGCAGCTTTGTCTGCTGAAGGGAATAGCAGTTTATTCTTTATTTCTTCTCTGGCAGTTTGTGAGGATTTTTTTCTGATATTGGATAAAGGGGGAGGTTCGACTGGGAGTGGGAGGTGTGGATTTATTTTAAAAATATATTATATACTACCATTTATTTTCTATTTTCCCAACTTCGCTTGCACACACACACATTTGGGGTGCAAGCCAAGAACAGAACCTCTATCCTAAGTGATATCCTAACTGCCCACTCGCCCATCCACCCGTGCCGCCGCCCGCCCACTCACCCGCCCGCTGCCGCGGCCCGCCCGCTCACCCGCCTGCGCCTCCCCCCTGCCGCTGTCACCGCCCACCCATGGTCCCTGCCACCACCGCCCCCCCGCACCTCCCCCCGCCGCCCCCCCCCCCGTGCCGCCTGCCGCCTTGGGTGCAAAATCACCTAGCACTGGCCCTGATTGCGGGATGCCCCTATGCTCTGGGGGAAGTCAAATCACGCTAAATCGTGGTGGAAACGACAAACGACAAACAAAACAACAAATTTTTGAAAATTTTTGCGACAAACGGAAACGACCCGAAACGGACCCGTTCCGACAAATGAAAACTCGAAATGTCATTTTTTCTCGTCGTGCCCATGTCTAGTCATTAGAATACAACCATTTGTCAGATCTGCTTTGATTTGGATCCCTGCATTGAACAGGAGGTTGGACTCAATAGCTTTTAGGCCCCTTCCAACTCAAATAGTCTAAAGGATTCTATGATAACTGCAGATACTTGACTGTGTAAGCCAGCTCTAGTTCAACGTGCACAGATCCCTGTACCTCTGCTCTGTCCCTCAACCCCCCCCCCAAAAAAAACAGCGGTCTCAGATGTGGATGACCCTATTCGGTAGCCCTCCAAGGATCCTCAATGCAACTTGTACATTGTTGTAAAAGTTGAGGGTGTAATTGTTGTTACACAGTCCTTCAGTACTGTAGTCATAAACTTTGAATTGTAAACATTCATAACAGTGTGAAGCCTCAAAAGAGAATTTTAAAAATGCAGACAGTTCTGATGATCGTGGGGGGGGAGTTCTTTCCTGCAGGAACAGTTCTTTTGTAAATTTAATGGATCCTAATACCACATTCAAGACCAAGATACTCCAAACAGTGCTGTGTACAACAACCAAGGAGTTGTTGTACAAGTGTTCCTGCAGAAAATCCATTCCATTCCTACATTCACACACACTATGGGGGTGCAGTCAAATTCAAAAGGAAGCCTGTGAGTAATGCCAGCTGCTGTCATAATCCCTCCTGAACAAATAGTTCCCGTTCTCCAGTCCCATCTGTCTTGGACCCACAACAGTCCATCACCTATTCTCAAATATCCACTGTTTCTCCATTTGTCACTAGGAAATCCTAAATCCATAGCCAGTCTCACAAAGTTCTAGTCCGCAAAGGACAGTCAGCACTCTTTATGTGCTGTCAACCGCTGCTGATTCTCAACCTTTGCTTCTACTTAGTGAAAATACATTGATAAGAAATAAACAGATGTCACCAGTTTGCTTTCAAAAAAGAGCAACTGGTTCTTTCTCTTTAAGTGTGTAAACAAAGACAGGACCTTGCAAAACACACACACGATTAATTAAGAGACAGATCTGGGAAAACCACAAGCCAGAGGATCATGCTTCACAAAGCGTCAAGAGGGTGTTTTACATCTTTGAAATGCTTTGCAGACATGACCACACAACTCTTAAACTACTTATGACTCATAAAGCTCGCTGTGTGGCCCAGCCTGTCTTTTTTCTGGACAAAAGGCATAGAACTACCTTTATACTTTGGTGTCCTCCCTGGTTCTATTGGCTGCTTCTAGAACCAGTCTTTCCATCGTCATGCCACTACGGCTTATATTAATAAGCTAACGCATTGCCTCCTGGCCATAGGAATAGTTGCCCTTTAAGAATTATACATTTTATACACATTCAGAAGAAACTCTGAAGAGAAATGGGAGCATCTCTTTGCTATTGCCATTCCACTCAAGCAAATAGCTTACGTTTTTGTATGTCTCAAAGCACCTCTCCTTTCTCGATTGCTCCCTTTCATTAGTATTAGCATACTTGGATTTGGTGTGTGCTTTGCCTTATAAATATAACCTTGTGAATTCTGGGGAGAACATCTTCATGACCAAAGACGGCAGCCTTAACCCCTGCAAATGTGAGGAATCTCCTGAACAAATAGCAGGTATCTGCAAGTTACAGTAGTGTTAGTCATGGAAGAGATCATACAAAGAAGGAGGGACAATCACTTGATGATGCTAGACCAGTGTGGGTGAATCTATGGCACGGGTGCCACAGGTGGTACTCAGATCCCTTTCTGTGGACACCTGACATCACGCCTTCACAGCCACCTGTATTCAGGTTAAATTGCTGTAGTGGCACTTTGCAAAAAATTAGTGGGTTTTGAATCGCAGTTTGGGCACTCGATCATCACTGCACTCGAACTACAAGTGGAATGACCTGTAACCAGCTACACACCCTTCTTGCAAACCTGCATACTCCTTGTGTGTGTGTGTGTGTGTGTGAATGCACATGCACACACATGCATCCACACACACCCATGCACAGACACACCACACACACACACACACACACACACACACACAAGGAGTATGCAGGTTTGCAAGAAGGGTGTGTAGCTGCTGCTACTAGACATGGGCATGACTCGGCGAAATCGTCGTTTCCGTTTTCGGTTATCATTTCCGTTACGTAACGGAAACGGTAACGATAATTAAGCCGTCAGAACTCGAACTC
Source organism: Phrynocephalus guinanensis (assembly GCA_037367245.1). NCBI lineage: Eukaryota > Metazoa > Chordata > Lepidosauria > Squamata > Agamidae > Phrynocephalus > Phrynocephalus guinanensis. The sequence continues at coordinate 60,762,864 of CM074738.1, forward strand.
GAACCGAACAAAGAAAAAATTGGTCGGGTTTTTCGTTTCCGTTTGTGCCATCGCGGCGATCGTGCAATGCGAAGCACAGAAAAAGTTTTTAAAAGTTTTTTTTTTAAAAAAAAAACCAACTCCCAGCCAAAAAAATCAGGCGAAAATATGCCTGCCTGAGGCTTTGCCACCTACCAGAGGGGTGGTTTCTGGGGGGTCCCCGGCCTTTCCCCCCCTTCTCCTGTCCTGGGCTGCTTGCACCAGGCTGGGGGGGGGGTCATCCTCGTCATCTCGCCATGCCATGCGGTGGGGGGGATCCAAAATGGCGACCGCAATTTTTCTTTTGAAATCGTGGTCAAAAAACACACCAAATCACCACAGAAACATGTGAAATTTATTTTCACTGGGGAAAAATCCCACAAACGGAAATGAAAAACCCGACCAAATTTTTCTTTTTTCGGTTCGAGTTCGAGTTCTGACGGCTTAATTATCGTTACCGTTTCCGTTACATAACGGAAACGATAACTGAAAACGGAAACGACAATTTCGCCGAGTCGTGCCCATGTCTAGTCCTCAGTGCATCTGTGGGAAGTTACAATACTACACGATCTAATGAGATACATGCTTTTTCTACCCAGGTAGCTGTGTCATAACAACTTGGAACACCATGCAGAAAAGAAAGGCTTAAAATAAGTCTCTCCACCCATTCTAAAATCTCCCCTGCTAGCTTGTAACATCTCACTTGATCAACAGAAAATGTTCCTCATAGATTGTATTTTCTGCCTGCCTCTGTACACTTTTTGAGTAAATTGGGCAGGCCTATAAAGTATCACTTTACGGAGCTTGGCATTTATTTTGCACAACCATCACAGCTTTATTGTATTGTATTGTATTGTATTGTATTGTATTGTATTGTATTGTATTGTATTGTATTGTATTGTATTGTATAATCCAAGCCACAGCACATTGCAGGAGACAAAAAAACAACTCTGCAGCAGATCAGTAAGTACTGTTGCAACAATGACACTCTCATCCCCAACTGGTGAAATTCTAAACTGTGTTGCATTTTTCCCCAGTGAAAAGTGGTACTAAGACATCCTTAAATTAATAAATAAAATAAAATAAAATAAAATATCAGGACTACTGCCAATCGTTGAGTGAGGGTAAGAGCTTGCAAAGTGGAAAGCGGTAAGGTGATAGCATCTTTCTTGTGTATGTTTGGCCACCAGATCCTAATGAGATTGCCTCAGCTGTTATCTTTTATTCATCTCTGTTCCAATGTTTTTCAGGCAATAAAAGCAATAAGAGATGATGAGGTTGCTCACCATTTCCATTAAGACAACAAATGTTGCAAGCGGGCGCTAGGGGGAAAGCAGCTGTTTCTCCTTGGGATTGCCATGGAGCTATGCCAGCAGGGCTCCTGTACATCTAGAGAGTTTACAGATGCAGGATTACGCTTCCCCACGAGTTGCATAAGCATAGGATCACCAGTCATATGTTTAGAAGGCCCCCTGGTTCCACCACAACCAAAATGACTTTTAGAGACGCTTCAGTCTCAGTTTTGTTCAAGACGCCATTTTTCTCTTTCACACTGGTGTAGGTGAAAACAGTAAAAGTTAAAATAGTTTATTGTCTTCCATTACTTTTGTTTAAAGAAAGAAAGAAGGAAAAACAACCACAACTTTTTTCTCAATACTAGAGTCACTCCTCCTCATGGGAATTATGTCAGAAAGAGAAAGAAAATATTCAAAGGTTTGTGCTGAAATGAATTTTTTACCTCAGCCTACAAATCGTTCATTAGATCATGTCATTAAGAATATGTCTGTTGCTATTTGGGGGGGGAAGCCTATGTAGGAAGTATTCAAAGGTTTGTTTTGTCATTGTTATGACACAAAGTGAATCTTTTATGTACTTTTTAAGTTATTTGCCTGCATTGAGTGAAACTGTTGTTCATCCATTCAGTCCCAGACTTTTCATTTCCCAGCTTCTTCAGAACTTGATTTGAATGGAGGAAGTTGCGGTTATATTTAAACAAAAAGGTACTGACTTGAAAGTGTATCTGGTGGGACTTTGGGTAAGTTCGCTTCACCTGAGAACAGACATTTATCTGAGAATGAGGAACTGAACTGTCTGTTAAGGCACAGAGGAGTTCTGTAGGTCTGTATCCAAGGTGGAGTAGGGTGTCTAGTAGAGATGGGCATGCAACGCCAAAATGGTGGTCGTTTCCGTTATTCAGCTCCTGCGCCCCCACTTCATTCCATTACCGTTATTCGGGCCCCTGGGACCCGCTTTGTTTCCATTATTTCAGTTTTCGGAACGGCTGTGGGGAGCCCTCCCGGGGCTGGGGGCCACCGGAGTGCTACGGAGATCGCTGGAGAGGTGAGTGCGCGAGGCCAGATCGCAGCCCCCTCTCGCTGCCCCTCCCTGCCTCAGTGCATGGCATTGGCAAACAAAAAAAGCCCACGCATGGCCAAACTCGGAAGTGAACCCAAACATCCGGGTTACGTGGGGCTTTTTGTTTGTTTATTTTTTCTTACCTAGCCAGCAGCGTCTTTGAGCAGAGTCACAGCCCGAGCAGGCAAGGAGGAACTCGGGAGTCCGGGACAGCCACTGCCTCCCAAGGCTCAGCCCGCACCTGGCCAGCAGCTTGCCTTGACTGGTCCCACTCGCCTGGCAAAGCCTCCAAGAGGCCCCGAGGAGGGCTGTCCTGGTGGCGGCAGCGGCGTTTTCAGGAAGGCTGTGGGCATTTTTAATTGGTTTTTTTACTACCTTGCCGTCCATGTGGCCACACTACAGCTGTAGCGCGGTGGTAGGCTTTGCCCCCTCTTCCTGGTTGCTGACTCGCCGCCATCCCTGAAGGACTTCCAGGCCAGCACCAGGGAAAAGACATCTCTGCCCCTCACATTACCAAACTGAACACAACCGAACCCAATTTTCTCGGTTCTGTTCGGTTCGTGTAAAATTTGCCCCTAGGGTTGTTATTCATTCAGTTACATAATGGAACTAATAATGGATAATGGTAACGGAAAATTGGTCACTTCGTGCTCATCTCTAGTGTCTAGGGCTTTTAGTTGCCTAGACAGACAAAAGGAAATAATAGGTGAGAGCACAGAAACATCTCTTAGGGTCTTGTGAGGGACTTCTAGTAGGTCAGAACTCCAGGGCCTCTAGCAGCTAAGGGAGAGAACAATCAGGTACCTGGAAGTCAGCTGCCATATTGTGAGGGGGAGAGGTCATGGCAGAGGCCAGGATGAAAGAGGAAGACTGGGAGGGCTCAAGGCTGACTTGAGGAAAATGGGGAGAGAAATGGGGACATCAGAAGGAAGGAGGCAGGGGGAGAGTTTGCTGAGTCCTGTGATCTAAAATTCTGTGCCTCTATGGAGGTTGGAAGTACTTGAGAAGAAAAGCCCCAGGCTGAAGTCCCAGGGTCCTATCAAATAAGTAGAGGAATGGGCCATAGACAAGAGAGCTCTGAGCAAAGGCGGCAGGAATCTCCTCTGAAAAAAAATCCATGCGACCCAACAAGAGCAGCAACACTGGTGACAAAAGAATCAGTATAAATGGCAGAAGGTGTTCCAGGAGGAAATAAGAGCGGCCACACATAACTGACTTTACTGTCCATTCCTGAAAAGTCTTCATCCAAAGGTAGAACTAGAGATGGGGATGAATTGAAAATCAAATCACATTTTCTCATCAAAATTCATCTATTCATATTCATCACAAATGGAGCTTGCCAGAGATTTTTTCCTCTAGGTACTCTGATACTGTCTTCCTTCATCCACACTGTGCCCTCTTATAAACAGGCTCTCTGGCCCTGAGGATCCTAGAAGCCCAGGCATGATGGAACCTGGAGATTTTTGATGGAATATCCCACTTCATAATAGTTGGCCTCAAAGCATTATGCACATAGGTAGCCAAAAACAGTCATGTTGTGGAAGCAGAGGCATAGCTAAGGGAACTAAATTTCAAACTACTGCCATCTCTTGTTTTTTGTTATTGTCATTGTTGTCATCATTCTGGCCGTCAGTGGGATGGAAGAGCAGGAGAGAGTCCAGTGAGAATGAAAAACAAAGAGATTTTTCCTTTGTGCTACAGTCAAAACTCTAACACAACAGTAGCCTCTGGTGTTGCTAATTTGATACTCAACTTGTTCAGTGTTTTCAAACCACAGAGAAATTCTCACTTCTAAAATGAGAATAAGACATTAAATTATTCAAACTCCTAACCACCAGCTCCACTGCTAGATACCTAAGCCATTAGGAAGGACTTTTATGGGCTGGGGTAACTGTATATCCATCCAGTACTAACCAATTATTCCTTTCAGCTTTTGAATTTCAGAATGCTGCCTCTCTGCTGAGTGATCTAGTCCCCCTTTTGTTGATTAGTGGCAGTTGTTTGTTGCTGTTTATCTGTTCAGGTGGTTGCTAGTAAATGTGTAGCACAGTATACCCAAACCTATAATTTTAAGCAGCTGTAAATAAACTTTTTTTAAAAATCTACTACAAATTTATTAGAGTGAGTTATTGAAACGTCATGTGTCAGTTAATGAGCAAGAGGTGAGCTCTGGGGAACTTGAAGACATTGTCTTCTGTGGATCTCTGAACTTGTACTATGCAGCAAAAAGAGAATGTTACCAGAAATTCAAACTCTGCACCTTCTCAGAAGATGGTGGCCCCTCTTTTCCATGGCTTGTTAATCACAGGTAGAATTCCCACTTATCAGGGATACTATAGCTGTGGGTTTCCTGCTTTAGCAGGAGGCTGGAATCTATTATTATTGGGGTTCTTTCCAGCTCTACAATGGTATGATTCTCATTCTTAGTGTAATTACTGTTGCCAGTTACCCCGTGGAAGGAAAATAAATGATTGCAACTGAATGCCTAAAAATAGGGTGGCATGTTATTCCAACTAGTGAGCTGGCTGTTTGCTAGATGGGTGCTATAAAATTCTAATCAATCAATCAATCAAGTTACCAGGGTGTAAGGCATGGTAGTACATGCAGATCAATTAGGCATTACTAAGCAGACAATGCTCAGCTCACCCTGAAGTGGAAAGCATGTTTGTGCACACAAGAAATTATTCCATCTTCCTTTCTCTCGTATACGTCTCACTTCTTTCCAGGATCTGTGATACCTTCTTTTCTCTCACCTTGTCTCCCATCTCTTGTTTTGCTCTGGTTTTCTAATGATTTCAACCTAGAATATTGAAACTAGGTCCTGGGACCTGGATTTAAATTATAGGACAAGCATGAAATCTTTAGGAAGGGGGCATTGGATAAGTCCCCCTTTTGGTCTTAGCCTAGATTATCTCAGATCTTTGCCTTCAGCAAAGATGCTTGCTTGGAGGAAGTGTTTACCATTAGATTACGTAAATCTTTGTGGGGCTGCCTGTTGTAACTGAATTGCCAATTATGTAAGATTATCATGCTGACGTTTCCTTTCCATGGTCATATTGTGGGAACAAAATTATTATTTTAAAAACAAATCAGAGTAAGCATGTCCTCACAGCCTGTGCAGAAACCAACATTGCCAAGAGGCAAGTGAAGCTGCAAAGGTCACTAAACACACATGGGAAGGGATAAGCCATCAAGAGAGAGTGCTGGGAGGGGGGGGTCAAGGGAAATTGCCAAACAGGATAAGCCATGACACAGCCCTGGAAAGAGATTGGGATATGTGCAACAAAGATGACCCTCATAATCCCATGACTTTTCCCACCTGACATGGCTCTCCCACCCTCGGCATTTAAACAGGAAACCCAGAGAGTGAACAAAACAGGGACAAAGAGACAGTGTGCATCACATAACCTTTTCAAGATGCTTTGGGACATTTGAAATTCATTGTGGCAACCTTAGGACAAATACATTAACTTGGGGGGGGGGGAAGGCCTATGCAACATGAAGTAGCCTTAAATATATAAAGTATATAAATATGTTGGTAAATGAATAATCTCTAAAATGGTGACAATTTGTCTCATAGTATTAGCAACCAAAAATATTTGGCTTAGGACATGTTTCCAACCGTGGAACAATTAATTATTAATATTAATAATTTATAATTATACCTTGGTTTTAATGGAAAATTAATATTATTAATTATAATTACTTATCATATAAACAAGGGGTAAATTAATACAGTTTTAAAACAATTTAGAAGCAGGGACAGAAAGAACAAAACCGATTGCTGAAAGGCTTTTCCTAATTAGTTGATCAGTGGTTAATGGCCTAAACAATAATGGCTTTGTCTGCTGGCAGGAGGACAGTAGAGAGGGGCCATGATACATTCCCTTGGAAAGGAGCCCTTCATTAACTACTAAGAAGACTTTTGTGTGTCTTCATCAAGCTTGCCTTGGAAAGTGGTGGGAAGAAAGAAAAGCCCCTCCTGAAGATCTTAAGACCAGAGCAAGGTCTAACTTTCAGGCAGGAAGGAGGAGAGAGAGAGAGAGAGAGAGAGAGAGAGAGAGAGAGAGAGAGAGAGAGAGAGAGAGAGAGAGAGAGAGAGAGAGATGGGCCAGGGTGAAAAAGGCAAGTGTAGATGCCTGAAACACTTGTTGAACTCGTTTCATGAAATGATTTCCACGGTGTTGGCATCAAAACCTTAGCATCTGAAACAGGATTGAGGTTGGGTTTATTTCAGGCACAGGTGGGCAGAGGCAGAAGCACAAACATGGAATATATCTGAGAGCTGATGATAAAAGGTCAGAAGCACAGGTAAAATTGGAACCAGAAAATTAAATTTCAAGAAAGACCCAGGAGCAAAGTCAAAAGCAGGCAAGTGTCACAATCCAAGGCAGCTTCCAGGGAAAGGGGGGGAGGGTAGAGAGAATTCATCACCAGGACCCATACATGGTTGGCCTGGGGCATATTTTCCTCAACCTTAGTGTATGGAATGGGGGCAAACAAGCCCACAGATCCATTCCAATATAGAGCCAAATCACTATCCTCTAAGATGTAGTATGTTGTTAAAAAGTTTCTACTTCACTGAGCTTTCTGTTGTCATCCTGTAGCTGATGCCACCAATTCAGCTTCACTTGCCCCCCACCCAACCCTTGCTATACTTACCTTTAATCTCTAGCTTTGACAGAGGCTGTGCACAAACCTCTAGGGGCTACAGCGTGCATTGTTGTCTACAGAGGGGAGAATAATTCTTATATATGCAAAGTGATATTTTAATATGAAACTTTCTTGGACATCCATCTCCCTACACAGGCAATGATTCCGGTTAAGTTTTGTTTTGATGTGGTGTTTCTTCCTTTGTCTCTCAGTTTTCTACCATGTATCCCAGTGAAAAATTATGGATGGCCGTCTGGTTGAGACCATAAGTCTAAACGTTGCCTGCCTTTCTCAGAATCCTCAAAGCTGGTAGTTCCAAATATAAACCCATAATTGGAGCAGAATTGTTGGAGTTGGAGGCTGTGGCTTGAAGTTTTCTCTGGTTCAACATCTTATCCTCCATATTTTAGCATGGCTCCTCTGTTTGCCTGTGTCTTTGTGGATGAACATATCTGTCCACCAGCAAAAGAGTCCTAACTAACCTCCAGCCAATTTTCTTTATTTTGTTTTCATTTAAATTAAAATGCCCAAACCCTCGATATGTAAAGCATGGAATATACTGTAATTCCAATTGCTCCTATTGAATTCGAGTAAGGAAACCTAACAAGGGCTTTCTTAGCCCACTTTATCTCTTCTTTCCTTGTTTATATTTTCTGAGGCTAAATGACACTGTGTGGAGTGAGAGCATAAGGTTCCGTCATGGTATTTGTGCTGCATCAGTTGATTCCATTAATCTTTGAACAGTAGCGCAGGTGGCCATGAGGGTATACCCTGCAGTCAGCATGCTCATTAGGGCTTTAGATGCAAGTGCAGGAAAGGCAGCCTTAGAACATAATGAACCGTTCCTGCTTATCCTCTTGAAATTGCTTCCTTTGTGGGGAGATTTTATTGTCATGACTCAGCTACTGTGGCAGATGATGGAGTCCACAGGATTGCTGTCCTGGAGTGAGAAGTCTGCTCTAAATATGCAAGCATGCCTTTTGACAATGGATGCTTTGTCCTAATGACAACCAGTGCAAAGCATTTTAAACGAATAGATTGTCTGCTGGTGGTTGCTTTACTGGATCTCTTTAAAGAATCTTAGGGCCTTTTTACACAACCCCTAATATCCGCTGGCCACTTAAATTCGGACCAGAGATCTTAGGGGTTCCTCGCTCTTCCTCTGTCCCCACCCCCCTCAGCACTTCCTGGTTGCTGGCTGCCTGAGGGACGGAGAAAAAAAGAAAGAAAAGAATGCCTTCTTACCTCCGTTTTGTTCCGGGCAGCATTCAGATCTCTTAAAGGGGCGGGGCGCAAAAAAAGAACAAACGGAAGCCAGGAGAGCCCCGCACTCACTATCCTTACACCGGATCAAATATTTGTCACCTCCAAAAAGCAGGTACAAGAAAACTGCTGTTTGGTCTTGCTAAAGTGGGCGGGGTCGCACTTAATTGTCTGCAAAGTCCGGAGCTGGTGGGTAAACATTTTTAAGGTCCGGACCTTGCAGCCATTTGCGGCGGAGCTTAGGGGTCGTGTATAAACGCCCTTAGAGAAATTCTCTTTTACAGTAGCAACCACCTCCACATAACAATAATGGTTCATACCGTATATGGGGAGTGGGAACATAATGCTTGGTGGCAATACGAATGGGAGTATAAACAGCCAAAGGAAGCAATCCTGTGATCCCAAGAAGAAAAGCTTGGAAAATTGTTTCAAGTCAACAGTTCCCAGAATCTGACATGCCCAGTGAAGGTGTATGGTCACAAAGTAACTTCTCCCAGCAATACCAGGGATAGCAGCTGATTGGGTCAGTTTAGACTGTGAGCCTCTTCCTCAGCTCAAACTCCTTCCAGTTCCAAACATCCATTCCCACAGGGAATATTTTAGAGGTAGACTTTACTTAGACTTTATCTCAAGGGTGCAACTGTGCAGCAAAGGAATTGTGAATTCACTCAGATTTACTTGTGAAACATCACTGGGGAACTTGCATTTCTCCGAGTCTGTTTGCATTAACTGGTTACACAGGAAGATAGGAGGAAACTCTCATTTGTAGCTGTATTGTACCCTTCAGGAGGCATGCTTACAAGGGTTACCTAATAAGCTGTAAACAAGGGTTACTTTCTCTCATTTCTCCTCTTGATATCTTTTATTGGAGTGTTTCTAGGAGCCCTAGCAAAACAGAGTTTGCACCAAGCTTTTTATTTAAAAAATGAGAAGTCTTGCTGAAGGAGAGAGGAATTGGTCACTTTTCCCGTAAGTGTGCACATGATCAGTGGCTTTCCCCCCCATTGGTTCAAGAAATCACACCACCTGATCCAATGCAGATGAATCTTTTTAAGAGATAGGTGCTTCATGCTTCATTCATCTCTGCATGAAGTGCGAAGCACCACAGATGCCATGGTGGACCATCCCCAACCTCTATGGCCAGTTGGGCCACTCACTGAATTTCACTTGCAGCCATAGTTATCTTCTGCAGTGATTCACCAATACAATTGGAGCCCAGCTGTCCCTTCTCTGCATCCTCAGGCAGCTGACTTCTCTGACAAGAAGGCGGCACAGGGAGTCTCTCCCACAACCTAAGCATATTCAGCTTTCTAGGAAGGCAGGAAAGAGATGGGTGGGTAGTTTCCTGCCTGAATTGGAGCACTACCACAGAAGATGAGCCCAGTGGCAGATGAACTTTGGTGAGCAGCACATCCAGCCAGAGGATGTGTGGAAGATTGCCCAACATGGTGACCATGGTGCTGTTCTTCATGCTTTGTACAGAGTTGTATAAAGCACAAACTGCCCATTTCTAATCTATAAAAAAGAGAATTCCCAGAGTTGGAGGAATAAGCCCATTCTAGTCCCACTGTAATGTCTACATATTTTACCAATCTGATCACAACCTCAAAAGGGTTGAAAATCTTAAAAAAAAAACCACAGACAAAAACCTTCCTTCTGCAGAATGACACTATTCCGGTGTTGTACCTATCCAGTCAAGCTTGCTCAGGCATTATGTTGGAGAATCTGAATGGGTAGTGGGAATGATGGTGCACAGCTAACCCCCATCCTACACTTCTGCTCTTTCCTGATATCAATCATATCCTTAATGAAGTAGAACTGAATGTGACTGGGCACTCTGCCTTATCAACAAAACTTCACATATTCATGCAAATCATGTAAAGATCTAAGTCATTTCCTTACAGGGTGTGTATATGGAGGATGGATCTTAAATGAGAACCAGTTCCCCATTTCCCTTTTAGCTCTGTTATAATTTAACATGGGTTTCATTTTAAAACATTAACTGCAGAGTGAGAGTCCATCTTAGGAAGAACCCCAGTACAGATACGGTTAAAGACAACACCTCCTCTGCTCCTTTAAAAATAGGTGCATCATGCAAGTAAAACACTGATCAGCTGAAGCAGTGAAGAAGCAAATCCATAAAGTTGTTGAACCAAAATAAAGGAGTAGGTCCACTGTGTTGCTTTTCCCTCAAATTTTTGGTGTCCCTGTTGCTCCAGTCAGAAATACTTATGCTGAAATAGTCATAAGAGAATGGGAGGAAAGGGGGAAACAGAAATGAGAGGATGACATACAGTATTACTAAAAGTCTGCAAAGACCACTAAACCTCAATCCATGGTGATGCAGCTGAAGGTCAATGTCACCAAAAAAATACCCCACAAAAACCCAGGGATCTTGGCAGTAAGCAGGACAGTCACATGGATCCTTTGTTGCCTTTGACATAAAACAGTTTTCAGCCTATCTTCCCATTGTGAGAAGATGTCTGGAACTATAAGATCAAATTCAACATGTTTTGGACCAGTCCAGCTAAAAAGCAGCTGGTGGGCAAAATTGCCAGGGATGCTTTTAAAAATCATGAAAGAAGCCATGAGATCCATTGGTTTACAGGATTTGCTTCTTGTTGACACCCCACTCTAGAGATGGGCACGACTTAGCGGTATTCCCGTTTCCATTTCCGTTACTCGTATCCGTTACTCTACGGAAACGGTAATGGGAATTACTCCGCCAGAATTTGAGCTCGAACCGACGAACGAACAATTTGGTCTGATTTGTCGTGCTCGTTACTTGCATCGCTGCGATCGCGCAATGCCAAGCGGCACAGAAAAAAAGTTTTTAAAAGTTAAAAAAAAAAACGATTCCCGGCCCTAAAAGTAGGCGAAAACTGTCTGAGGGCACCTACCAGGCCAGAAGGGTGTTTTATTGGGGGGGGTTCCCCGCCCCCCTCTCCTTGGCTATTGCTACTGCTGCGCTGCTGGTACCAGGGTGGGAGGGTGCATCCATTTGCCATGCAGTGCGGGGGATCCAAAATGGCGACCGCAATTTTTTTTTGAAATCGTTGCCCAAAACCCCACCAAAGCACCACAGAAACATGCGAAAATTAGCTATTTTAAATGCTTGAATTTTTACAGTAGCAGCAGTGGGTTTTTCTTGCAAAAAAAAAAGTCTCCGTTGATTTTATTTTATTTTATTTTATTTTATTTTATTTTATTTTATTACACCTGCACATTTGCAATGATGGGCTCGCCCATGGGAGTAGACCATGCAAATTTTCCACCAATCGCATGGCCACTTGGCCAGGTTGACCACAGAGACTTCTGGGATGTGCCAATCGGGCATAAACAGCCCACTAACCGTAGCCGAAACCCGAACCCTAAGCCTAAGCCTAACCCATACGCCAGTACACTGTCCTTCTAAGTGGGTCAGAGAGGCACCCAGAGGTGCACCCCAATACTCACCCTAACCTCACCCATAACTAGCCTAACCCTAGCCCTTGCGCTAACCCGTCTTAACCCTAAGCCAGATCTACTTGCATTGCACTACATGCAAGTACGTGAGACACAGCGGGTGCAAAGAGTCTGCCAGTCCATCACTTGTGGCTCTGGCTGACTCCTGCAGCTCCCTCCAGGAGCCCGCTACCCCCCCCAACCAGTACTAACAACAACGAAAAAACAAAAAACGAACCGACTAATTTTTGCAAAATTTCGCGAAAAACGGAAACGAGCCAAAACGGACTGCCTCCGACACACGACAACTCGAAAACGTCATTTTCCCTAGTCGTGCCCATCTCTACCCCACTCCAATGATCATCCTTCATCATTTGGTTCTGGTGCCCCTCTCTATCCTGATTTTCTCCAATCTGATGCTCTGAAGGATTCTGCGATGCACACACTTTTTCAGGAGAAGCAGCACGACCTTTTCCTTTTTTTCTCTCTCTCTCTCCTTGCTGCTTCACGTAATGCAAGGCACAACTTAGATAAAAATACAAGAAAACAAACAAAGCAAATCCATCTGTTCTTCCTCTAATCAATTCTGTCTAGAAGGCGAAGCAGCAACTTTGTCTGTGCTCTTTAAAGTTCTGATTATACAAATGTACAGCAAATGCCACTGTGTTTACCTGTTGATTCCTGTCATCCTCCTCCAGCAATTCTAAAGATCATTTGGAAATTAATTCTAAAAAAAGAGACAGAGAGAAAGACGGAAGGAAGGAGAACATGTGTGGGTTAAATGGAATAGCATCCAGCTCTACAGCATTTTAATGTTCAACAATCCAGTGGTTCCCAACCATGGATCCCCAGGGGTTCTTGGACTTAAACTCTGAAAAGCCTTTACCACATTGTGCTGGCCAGGATTTCTGGGAGTTCTAAGAACATCTGGAGACCCAAGGTTAAGAACCACTGGCATAGGTAAAAAGCAATGGCATTCCTAGAAAAACTTGAGTTACATGTGCCATCAGCCATATTTGAGACCCAGAAAAGTAGAAATGGCAAATTTCTAGACCCACCCACTGTAGTTTCTGAAACTGAGCTCATGCAACCATCTCGAAGTGGCAGCTGAAATTACCAAAGGTACCATTTTTAAACACATACCTTAAGGACCGTTTGTTTTTGTCCACATACAGTACTCTGTTCTTACCACATTAAACATTCTGGTTTTGAGTCTTTGCTCTAGTTATCTTTGGCTGCTTTTACATGACCCCTAAAATCCGATGCAAAGGGCTCCCAGATGCAGAGCTTAAAATGGTTTTCTCACCAGCTGCAGACTTTTAAAAAAAATTAAGTACGACCACGCCCACCTAAGCGTGCCCCAGCGCATTTTACAAGTACCTGGTCTCCGGAGGTAAAAAAAATTCCGATGCGGATTGTAAAGCTGTGGATGCCAGGCTCTCCTCGCCTTCTGTTTGCTTTCGCTGTCCCCACCGCCCCTTGAACAGTCAGGAATCCCTATGGGACTGCTCCGGCAGATGGAGGTGAGCCTGCATTTTTTTCTCCCTTTTTTTCTCCCTCCCCTCACCGCAGACAGGAGCAATGGAGTGCAGAAGGGTGGGAACACAGGAAGCAGAACAAAACCCCACGATCTCTGGTCCGAATTTAAGTTGCCAGCGGATTTTAGAGGTCGTGTAAAAGTGCCCTTTGTCAAGTTAAGGTCCAAGTCTCAGAGGGCAATAGCTTAGAGCATAGCTGTCTTCCATCCAGTGGTATGGACTTCCATAGGTGAGAAGACAGGCTCATTGAAAACTGGTGTTCATTGAATGTAGTGGGCAAAAAGCAGAGCAGCCAATGGTGTGTGGAGCCAGAAGTGACAAATGCAACCAAGGTAACAGGAGTATATTCATATACTTTAGCAGGCAGGCCAACAAACACAGGCATTCATTCAAATGTTGTTTCACCCACCCATCCATCCACCTGCAGTTAACCCACCACTTCGCCAAGGAGCAGAAAAATACACCTTGTCTCCAAAATTAGCACTGTTGGTACTTGTAACTGCTTCTGTCTGTCCCTGGTTCCAGCAAGATGACTGATTTATTCCCTCGCACTAATTCTCTCCTTTTCTGACTGCCTCCTGGGCCCACACTAGATATGACAAGGTCAGGAAGTCAGCAGCAGGGGAACACAAGTGAGTCTTGACCATCTGCTCTGGTAAGCAGGAAGGAATGGAATGGATTGATTGGAAGGAAGCCTGTGCGTGAAGTCGGGCAATGCTGCCTCTTCCACAATAGATCAGCCTTTTGTATGTTATTATTTTTAGGTGGCATTGAGGAGGTTTCATTGAGATGCAATGCAAGGTTTTTTCGGAAAGGTGAAAAAATCCACTTCTTTTCCTCTTAGGCTGCTTTTACATGACCCCTAAAATCCGCAGGAAACTTAAATGCAGATCCCCCCAATGTGTTTTTTGTTCTGCTTCCTGTGTTCCCACATCCCGCACTCTGAATTCTATTGCTTCTGTCTGCGGTGAGGGAAAAGAGAAAAAATGCAGGCTCACCTCCGCCTGCCATTGGCAGCAGCTAACTGTTCCAGCCCGTTAAGATTCCTGACTGTTAAAAAGGGGGAACCCATCAAAAACAAACAAAAAAGCCGGGGAGGGCTAGGCATGCAATGCTTTAAAACAGCAACAAGGAACAGCAACAAGGATTTTACCTCCTCCAGACCAGGTACTTGTAAAATGCGCTGGGGTACGCTTAAGTGGGCATGGGCGTACTTTTTTTTAAAAGTCCGCTGCTGGTGGGAAATCAATTTTATGCTCCACATCTGCGAGCATTTTGCAGCGGATTTTAGGGATCGTGTAAAAGCAGCTGTAGGGTGCTTTTACACGACCCCTAAAAACTGAGGCAAATGGCTCCCAGATCCGGAGCTTAAAATTGTTTTCCCACCAGCTCCAGAGTTTAAAAAAAATTAAGTGCGACCACGCCCACCTAAGCGCGTCCCAGCGCACTTTTCAAGTACCTGCTCTACGGAGGTGAAAAAGTTCTGATGTGGATGTAAAGGAGTGAGTGTCAGGCTCTCCTCACCTTGTGTTTGTTTGTTTTTTGCCCCCCGCCCCTTTAAGAGATATTAAGAGACTGGAATGCTTCCCGGAGCAGAGCGAGACGGCAGAACGGAGGTGAGCCGGCATTCTTTTCTCCTTTTATTTCTCCCTCCCCTCACACAGACAGGAGCCAGGGAGTGCGGAAGGGTGGGGACACAGGAAGAGCAACAAACCCCCAAGATCTCTGGTCCGAATTTAAGTGGCCAGTGGATCTTAGGGGTCATGTAAAAGCACCCTTAGTTCATCCTTGTTTGTCATGAAAAAGTGCAAGGCCTAGCTAGCTAGTGTGATTTGTGTCCAACTTGGAATTTGGTATGTTTATTCATACCCTGAGCCCACTGGGCTCAAGCTCAGTTCATGAGTAGGGATGTGCACGAACCACTGAACTGGCAGTTTATGGCAGTTCGTACTTCAGCCAAACAGGTGTTCAGTGCTTCCCAGTACTGCTTCCTCAACCAGATGCCCACTCAGAGATAGTGCTTGGTCAGGGAGGGGAACAGGAACACCTGTTCTGCTGAATTCAGTGATTCGTGCCCATCTCAAATTGTGAGCAAAGGATTGACTGCAGTACTGCTACCGCACCACAGGGCTCCAGTGAGCTGTGCAAGATTAAGCTTTCCAATTTATTTTAATTTTTTTTCTTTTTTTTTCTCCTCTTCACCACTTGTTTGCCTCCACAACACATGCTCTGCTTCCTCAGCTATGTGAATAATGCTTGACTTTGGACATCCTTAGGACTGTGACCTTGGGAGTTGAGCGATTAGCGGCTTCCCGACTCAATTGGAATGATTTTCTCCTAGTGGGATCCCCTTTTGAGTTTAATAACTCAGTCCTCTGAACCACAAACCAGTCTATTTTTGTGGGGCTTACAAGGAAGAATCCAAAGAATCTACCCTGTGATATAGGTGCCTCTAAGACCCAGGGGAGCCATTATATAATGGTACCTCGACTTACAAATTTAATCCATTCCGAATGCATGCTCTTAAGTCAAACTACTCTTAAATCAGGGTACCTATCTAAAAAATTGAAAAATATAAGTTAAAAAAATAAAAAAAAAATTGTAAGTTGAGCAGACCATATCTAAAATTTGTAAGGTGGCAGTTAAAATGCCAACAGCTTTCCGCTCTTAAGTCAAATTGCTCTTAAGTCAAGCTGCTCTTAAGTCGGGGTACCACTGTATAGTGCTTCATTTTGTTTCATTCCAAAATTCTTTTAAAATTGTATTTGTAATGAAATGAAACGAAACTACTAAAGAAATGAAACAAAATGCTGTATTTTTGTTTTGTGCCCATCTCTAGTCAGCATAGTCAATGGTGAGGGATGCTGGGAGTTCCCACCCAACAACATCTGGAGAACTGCATTTTATCTACTTGCCAAAAGCCCCAAACTGTTTCTGCTCTTAAAGACCACATTTAGAATTTCTCACCAATCTAAGCAGCTGCATATCACCTTGTTCCTGCGTCTTTGTTGTTCCCATGATCATAATTATTTTGCAATCAGCTGCACCATCAGTTTAATTTCCAGATCCCACCGCCATTATTCACTCGCTATGCTTAAAGGACACATCATTTTGAGTTATGTTCAGACAAGACAAGATGTTGACGTCAGAGAGGCTGCAATGAAAATTGATGGCAAAAACTCTGCCTGACTGTCAGTCTTCCTGGGGCAGTCTTGTGACCCTTTAATCAAACAGCTCAGAGCAAAATTAAAGAACAGCATTAGATTCCTAAATCGTCAAACATCTTGGGTCGAGGCATTATTTTCTAGAAAACCGAGACAACCATCCTTTTCTCTGTGTCATCCTGCACTGTCCCTCCTTTTAAACGACATTGTCAAAGAGCTAGCCGTGTTACTGTTGCAGCAAACACTGCAAAGAGTCATGTGACATTCATTTTGTATAACATGCACATTTTATTACATGCATTATATTGTACCATGTATACATATTGTGTGTGTGCTGTGTCGTTACAGTTGTGACCAACTCTTTGTGACTCCATGTCCATGGAGTTTTCTTGATAGGAATACTGGAGTGGTTTGCCAGCTCCTACTCCAGATGTATACATATTACACACACAGTATTACCCATCCACATTGAAATTGTGTTCTGTAATCCACACTATACTGATAATCGCCATGATGATCAGCTAAAGAAGACCAAATATGTTTGCCCTGATATTCAAAGATTCTTGTTTTCTAAGTCACTCAAATGAATCTATTAGACATGGGCACGACCAGAAAAAATGACGTTCCGAGTTTTCGTTTGTCGGAACGGGTCCGTTTCGGGTCGTTTCTGTTTGTCGCAAAAAATTTCAAAAATTTGTCGTTTCATTTGTCGTTTGTCGTTTCCACCACAATTTAGTGCGATTTGACTTCCCAGAGCATAGTGGCGTCCCGCAATCAGAGCCGGGGCTAGGTGGTTTTGCACCCTAGGCGGCGGGCGGGGTGGGGGGGAGGTGCAGGCGGGTGACGGTGGCGTGGGGTGATGGGCGGGCGGCGACAGTGGCAGGGGGGAGGCGCAGGCAGGTGAGCGGGTGGGCGGCGGCCGCGGGCGGGCGAGTGGGCGGGCGGCAGCGCGGGCCACAGGCAGGTGGCAGCGTGGGCAGACGGGCAAGTGGGCAGTTAGGATATCACTTAGGATAGAGGTTCTGTTCTTGGCTTGCACCCCAAATGTGTGTGTGTGCAAGCAAATTGAAGTTGGGAAAATAGAAAATAAATGGTAGTATATAATATATTTTTAAAATAAATCCACACCTCCCACTCCCAGTCGAACCTCCCCCTTTATCCAATATCAGAAAAAATCCTCACAAACTGCCAGAGAAGAAATAAAGAATAAACTGCTATTCCCTTCAGCAGACAAAGCTGCAGGGAATCAAAGAAATTATTTTCTAAATTCAATTCCCTCCCTGCCTGCCTAACTTAAATCCTAAAGCCTCCAGCCACCCTCCTCAATCTCGATCAGATCACACCAGCACCAGCAGCCAGCCCTCCTCCCTCAACCACATCCATACACCCAACTGCAATTTCTGGAAGGTGCCTCGGCTTTTTATGCCCTCCGAGACATCCAGAAGTGTCAGCCAAAAACCTGGCGATGCCATTGGTGGAATGGTTCAAACAATTTGCATGGTCCCATCCCATGCCCAGCCCAAATGGGCAGGTCTAAAAAAATAAAAATAAAATAAAATAAAATAAAATCAATACGATGTTTTATTGCTATAAAAAACCCACTGCTGCTACTATAAAAATTCAGGCATTTAAAATAAATAAATTTCACATGTTTCTGTGGTGATTTCTGTGCTTCGCATTGTGCGATCGCAGCGATGCCACAAACCAAAACTAAAAACCCGACCAAATTTTTCTTTTTTCAGTTCGAGTTCGAGTTCTGACGGCTTAATTATCATTACCGTTTTCGTTACGTAACGGAAACGATAAGCGAAAACGGAAACGACAATTTCGCCGAGTCGTGCCCATGTCTAGAATCTATGTTTAAACAATTAATGGCATCATTCTGGAATCCATGACAAAGTCCAGTATACCTTAAAAACAGACTCTCTCACACTCTCTCTCCACAAGACTAGGCTTTGTGCTGGTTTGGTGAAGACACAACGTAAGAGGGGGCAAAAATGCAGAAAGTACTAACAGTGATAATTCCATTATTATCAGTGGCCATTTGCGCATTCTTGCGGGGAACACAGACATACATTGGCCAGACAATTAACACATCATCTGTATTAAAGCAGGAGGAAAAGCAGCACCTGTCCCTGTGGAAACCTTGGTCCAAGTTTTTTTCTTTTGTCCTTAACAATCTCCTTAAAACAGGGGTAGGCTTTAGTTGGAGGCTTAAAGGCATAAATATTAGAAGGGTGGGAGTGGTGAGAAATTAGAGCTGCTGTTTCTTTTGTTTGGAGTTTTTGACATTGTAAATTGATTTCTTTTTCTCTAGTATTCATCTCAACACAAGCAGCAAAACAGGGGGTAAGAGGATTAATCCCTCCCTGGCTTTGTAACCCTTCTCCTCAACATGTTCTTCTTCTCAGGCTGCTCTGAAGAGCTGTATCTTGGAAAACAAAGAGAGGGAGGGTGCAAACAATTCCCAGCAGGAAATTTCCTTTCCAGGTGCCTTCCATCTCTCTCTCTCTCTCTCTCTCTCTCTCTCTCTCTCTCTCTCTCTCTCTCTCTCTCACACACACACACACACACACACACACACACACACACACACACACACCAGGCTGTTTTGTTCTCATACAGCAGATGCTTCCTGAGGGATGGCCTTGAATATCACTATTTACTCCATTTACATCAGTATTCCATCTCAGGCAAGTGTGTGTATCTTTTTTGCAGTTGTTTATCCTGGGAGCCTGTGGACAGGAAACTACCTACCTGGGGTGGTCTACTGAGTTCCACAGGAGAGGAGATTTGTCCGTGAAAGGGGAACAAGCAAGAAAAAGAATTTATTTATTTATTTATTTATTTATTTATTTATTTCATTTTATTTATTTATTACATTTCATTTCACTTCATTTCCAACCATCTAGTGATAACCAAGTAGTTATTGTGCTCACCATTGCTGTGCCTTCCTCTGCTAATGTTTTTTACTTGGTTCTCCTATACCTCAGCTGTTGTCATAATGCCAGTTACTGGGATCTGTCTTCCATTTCCATGTTTTATATGCCCAATCTCATATAGCCTGCCACTTTGGGGGGAAACCCCAAGTAGAATCCACAAGCTTACACGTATTGAAGTACAGCTGGACAGATAGACAGTTGGCAGGCAAAAATACATGTGTGAGTGTGGATGTGGGAGAGAGAGTGCTGTGCCCAACTTACATTCTCTCTGGGCTTTGCCAAACAAATCTGGCTGTAAAATCAGAATTGCAGTACATGCATTGGCATTAATTGAAATGGCATTTCTTTTTTTAAAAAAAATAAATAAGCTGATAAATAAAGCAGGAATGTGTGGGATGGCTATTCACATGCCTCACTCAAACCAAATGAATAAGAATATATGCAGCCTACCAACTGCTAGAGCAGCTTCACAAAAAGCTGGGGCTGCATTGCCATCTTTGTAACCATCCCATATGTTTCTAAATGAAATAAGCCTGCTCAGTTTTTCTTTTTCAGAACAGAAGGCAAAAATGAACTATTAAAGAGGAACTTAGGGATGTGGTGCTGAGGGAAACTCTTGAGAGTCCCCTGGACTAGGAGATCAAACCTATCCATCCTGAAAGAAATCAACCCTGAATGTTCACTGGAAGGACAGATTTTGAAGCTGAGGCTCCAATACTTTGGCCACATGAGGAGAGAGAAGTCCTTGGAAAAGTCCCTGATGTTGGGAAAGATTGAAGGCAAAAGGAAAAGAGGACGGCAGAGAATGAGATGGTTGGATGGTGTCATCGATGCAACCAACATGGATTTTACCAAACTCTGGGAGGCAGTGGAAGACAGGAAGGCCTGGCGTGCTCTGGTCCATGATGTCAGGAGGAGTCAGACATGACTGAATGACTGAACAACAAGTGGAGTCAATGCAGCATTTTGGCCATTGTTGTGAATCATAAACTAAATCAATTCAGGTATAGCTTGACTATGGCCTGAGGAAAGCAGAATATATTGACATTACAGGCTACTTAAAAGCAGACTTCAGAAAGTAATGCATTGCTCATTCCCTTCACCTCATGCATTAGTAAGATATTTGTTTTCCATTAGATGATTGTTTTTACAATACTATCCTTAAAAATTGAGAAATAGTCCCAAATGTCATAAGGAACCCGAGATACTCTCCAATCTTTTCATGAGGAACAAAAAAAGTTACTGTTTTTTAACCTATAGAAAGGTTAACATAAAATAAAATCCATATGCCCTTGGTATCAAATAAAGTATATAGGGTTCAGGTAGTGTTGTTAACTTCAGTCTAGTTAAAACCTTGGATGTTTTTCCAAATAGATAGCTGTGAATAGGATGTTTTTGGACAAGACTTCCAGACCACCCCGTGTTCTTCCACAGAATTTATTCTGCTAGCCCAGCTTCTCCCTTTGGGCTAGTAATGTAGGGCAAGGCTGGGTCTGGCCTTCTCTTCCTTCACCAATGACAGTTTCCTCAGCAATGATGAATGAGAGGGCAAGGAGGTGAGTGACTCTCTAAGAAATCATCCTTTGCTGCTACAAAGGTAATGCCAGTGACATCTAGAGAGGTGGGGAAACATGAATTTGTATGCCCAGAGCTACTGCTGTGAATCTCTTAGGCCCTGACAGAGCACGGTTTTACAGAAAATCTTATAACATTTTAAAGCAGGGGAAATAAATGAAAAAGCAAAAGTACATCAGTGGCACTAACAGATGCTCCTCTGAGGCCAAGGCCTCCAGAATTGTGTCTCTGACTCCCCACCCCACCCCTTGTGTATGTCTATGTGTGTGTTTCATACAAATGACAAATCTGCTCTCACGTGCTATCGGACAGAATCGCAGAAAGGCTGATACTTCATGTCCATCTCATCGCTGTTCGTGGTCCCACTTGGGACCAGTACGAAGTAATCTAACCACACGTCCATTGCGGGACAAGGAGAGTTCGTCCCGAACACGCCCCCTGAACTACGATTTAAGCGGGAGGAGAGATTCCCCTCCCTGGCCTCGGGAATCTGCTCGTCACGCTTCTCATTCCGAGATGAGTGGCCATGAGGTAAGGCTCGTCACGCAACGTCCCATTCTCCATCTAGTAGCAGGAGTGTGAAGTGCCATTCGCCAGTACATTCCCTATGGAGTCAGCAACGCCGTGCAGAGAGATTTAAAGACAAATGCCTCAAACTTAGCTCCGTAACGCATTGAAGGCAAGGCTTCGGAGAATTGAAACATCAAAAAATGGAAGGTCGGGGCCGAAAAAAACCCCCGGAAAACAAAGACATGGAATTTCACATCTCATCAGAGAATGAGGACGTGCGGTAACAATCATGCTAGTATCATCCATCATGCCCGTGCGTACACGGGAACAGGGACAGAACCAGAAGAAGACCACGTGACCACGACCGACATCAACACGCAACGAACTTCCTCCCAGGATGAGAATGGACATGAAGTAACCGTCAAAGAGGGAGAATCCCAGGCAGAAGCAGCACCAAAAGAGACAGCAGCCAAATAACCTAAGAAGCAACAAGGTTAAGCTTTTTTAAAAATGACAACAAAAATGTCATATGTCTTTTCCTGTCCTGTTCCTTTTCAGCTTTCACTACGGTTTTTTGGATCTTTACTTTATTTCATTTTCATCTAGAGGCTTCATAGCAGCAGCTGTGATAATTACAAGAGGAACTGTCATAGGAATTTGGCATTTATCTGTTTCCATTAATTTTGTTTTTACTACTTCTTCCCTTCCAGATAGCAAGGCATAGACTGAGGCCATAAACTGCCAAATTGTGTATCTTGCAAAAGTACTGGTTTCCCGAAATGTGAGAAGATTTACATTTCCAATCAAATAGACAGAAAAATGAAACATTTAGCACAACTAATAGAAGCAGTAACAGTTCCCAAGTGGATTGGATTCCTTTTCTAATCTTTACAAATCCGCTATCAAACACTAGATTAAAGTCTGTAAAAGAGTTTTTTCGGCACAGTCCAAAATTACATCAGGTTAGGGAGCATTAGTTCCCATATTGCAATGGAGACACTGCAAGATTAAACAGGAGGTTTAATCTCCCGTTTCCTTTCCAGAATATTTGTTATCATTTCCTGTGATATATCATGCTGTACCAGGTGATTATATGATCATGTTTATTTTTGTGAAACAAGGTGGCAGGACTTGTGGATCAGAAGAATGAGCTGCACAATCACTAGGCTTCAGCAAGAATTAAGACGCTAACCTTCAGAGCAAACTGGCAGACAACAGATACTGTATATTAGGATTTTTAAGTGTGTGTTTGCCTTACAAAAGATTCTGTGGCAGTATTCACTTTGTTCCTCAAGCATCTGAAAGAGAGTGTCCAGCTAAGCAGCATTGTTTAGTATTTGGTTGCTAACAGGCTTTCTTGGGGGGGGGCACCTAATACCACTAGATAATTAAATTCAACCTTGAGCCTTCAGTTCTTCACCATAACCATGTGGCCTTGGAGGAGGAAGGGAGAAACACATAAGCCTAGTCAGTGTTGTTGGCTATTTACTTACTGTGTCTTAACTGGCATAGGTGCTATTTTTATTGTAGTAACGGCAACAAACAATGGGAAAGCAACAGATATCATCGGGACTGAGCCCTTAGGTGCACAGAGATGTACTGTATTTATCATGCCTAATATCATCGAAGCCTTCAGCAGTACAATCATTGTGAGACATGTACCAACTTTGTATTATTTGCAACAGGGCAGACGGCTAAAGACGTGGATGCATCACACATACTCAAAAGTTATTGAGATCCATAAATCAACTTATGTGATTCTGGAAGCTTCTCCCCATCTCACTCCATGGCTTCAGGAATGTTGCACCTATAATGGAAGTATGTAGCACAGAATTTTTCTAAAAAAATGTTCTACAATATTATGGCAGTTTCTCACTGGAAAAAAGAGGAATCTATATCTCAGAGAAATCAGCAATACAAAATCAGTTGCTGAATAATGTGGAGAAAGAGGAAGATCCGGGAGTGAAAATGGATTCATACATCTAATAAACAGATATCCAAATACACGGGGCTTCTTACACCAGGACAATTGAGAATGTGCACTGCCACTAGACAAATATGCAAAAATGGGCCAAATCAGGTTGTACAGGCAATGCCAGGATGACGGAGGCCTGCTAGTCTCTCCTGGAGTGTCTGTGGAGATTCTCCTGGAGTGGTGCAATACATCCATCTACAGAACATTCTTTCCCCACCTGGTCCTTGTGGCCTTAAAATATTTAAAAGAAGGTCAGTAATTTGAACTAATGAAAAAAGAAATCAAATGTATGCACGATATCAGACTTCCCATTTATACATATGATTGCAGGGGAGGCTCTATATTAGCTACACGTATCTCAGGACAACTTTTGCAGGGACAGTAGAATTCACCCCACTCTACTTCGTTGTGCACCCCCACCCCAGCACACACACACACACACACACACACACACACACACACCATTTTTAAAACTACCCCCATGGCACTACTCTTTTCATTTTCTCCTGCTTTGTGGGAAGTCGGTGGCCTTTATGTTTGAGAATGTTGATAACAGGTTTTATTTGCTCTGAAAAACTCTATTTTTATCTAGAGTTCTCAGGCAGAGCATATGCATATTAGAATTCTTGAATGCAAGGAGAATTTGTTTTTACATTGCCCCACCCACCAAAAGAAAGCTTTCGTCTAGTTTTAATTGGATTTTAGATGAATCATTTTTAAAAAGGCTTGATATCTGCATTTTTATCTGCTTTTATCTAGCTGCAAGTCTTTGGAGCAGCTAGGGCTATAAATAGCAGAATATAAATAAATAGTGTAATCTTCCATAGAGTTTGTAGTCCTTTCATTTTTGATTTCCCCACAGTGAGGGAATTATAGTAAGTAACCAACTTAGATTGTCACTCGGAAGCCAAGCATTTAAGGGAAGATTGATTGTGTCGACCTGTTTGAAAGCCTTTCTGGAATGCCCCTTAATTAGTTGCCTTTGGAATCTAAGAGACATAATAAGTGCTTCATCATTCAAGCCACCCCTTTGGCGTTCCATTTGTAAACGTACTGTACATGCAGCAGTACTGTGATGCAACCCCTCACAGGAACATGAGGTAAGGCACTATAAATTATTGGTGTGACTTAGCCAATTGGCCATAGTATTATATGATTGTAATACTGTACAGTAGAAGCTGTACAGTGAAAAGGTATTAAGGAAGGAAGGAAGGAAGGAAGGAAGAAGGAAGGAAGGAAGGAAGGACGGACGGACGGACGGACGGACGGACGGACGGACTAGTGTCAGTTTTCAACTGTGGCACTCACTAGACACTCAAAGTGTCTGATGTCCTTGGCACCACCCAAAGTAAAGACTCTTTGAAAACACAGCTAAATATATGAGGTCCTTGTCTGAGCTACAAAATAAAGCAATGAAAACGAAGAATGCCCCCCCACACACACAACAAACCACCGTTTCAACTACTTTTTGCTTGGTGATGATCAAGTGCTGTGCCAACCCAGCAGGGTGCCAATGTGTTTTCAGGGGAAATCAGAAAGCTATGAAAAAGGGACCCTACTAATGTGCCTTTCATATGTCCTTGTTGTTCTTCTAATAAATTGACAATTGAGATCAGTATGTCAGAGTCCCCAGGAACTGGGTGCCAACGTTAACAGGTTAGCGATGCTGAAATCACAGGGAAGAGTGTTATCACTCTTGATATCCCCTTCTGCTTCAATTCTGCAGAGAACACCCAAACAAGTGTGTGTGGTATGATTGTTTAGTGTGCAGTCTGTGTGTGGAGGACTGCATTAGTTCCCCATCATCAGACATAAGTGGTTAACACACAGAAGGAGAATGCTGTTTTATTACATACTTGCTGCCACTCCCCATTTCTTTCTTTTCCTTTAAAACAACGTTGTATCGATCATACAGTTCACAAGACAGGAAAGTAATCTCAAGCCTGCAAGAGCCCATAGATGCAAGAGAGTCTACGGGAACCTAGTGTGCTTAATAATAATTAGTAGCTATATTTAATGGGATCTATCTGATGAGCCTGGAAACAAAATTAAAAGGATTTGGCATACCCATTTCACAGCATTAGTCTTCTCCTTTCCCTTTGGCAAATGAAAAATTGTATCCATTTTGTAATTTACTTATCCATTTATTTTGAATATTTGTACCCCACCTTTCTCCTTGGAAAAGCACCCAAGGTGGCTTACAATAATGAGGGACAATACAGTATTGAAGGTAAGAAGAGGGAATTAGAAGAGGCATCTTAGAACATTAAAAAGTAAAAATATACATTATGAAGGGTGGAAACTAACATGGAAAACACTGGGTGTTCTTATGAAATCAGTCAATGCAATCATGCATGGTAATCCATATAAAAATCACATAGTAGGTAGTCCTTCATTCTTGCAGAAGGAACAGGCGGAAAATTGTCATAAGTTTCAACTCAGACAAAATCCCTTGGGCTCAACACTCAGGAAATGTGGTCACCTCCTAAAAGGTTGACTGGTGCTGATGAAGCTTCTGGAGAGAGCTGCTCCAAGCACTCACTTCCATTGGTCCTGTTTGTACTTGGTTCAGAAGCACATGTATTTTATATTTTTTGTAATGCTCAAGAACATTGTAGGGAAAGGTTTCCAGACTGTGGGAAAGCGTGAACACCATGCAACACCCGGATATCTGCTGTGGATTCCCATACTGCTGCCTATGAGAGTTTTCATGGAAGAAGATTGGATAGTACTTTTCAGGGGAGGGGGTAGCCTTAAGGTCAATGTTGCATGCCTCCAAATGGAGTGTCAATAGCTGGGACAGAAGCAAAAGTGCAGCTGAACAATAGATGAAATATATTGATTTGCCTGATGGCTACCCTCTCCAAAGTGTCTTGAATTGTCTGGGCTGGCCCAGAGGGAGCAAAAATGACTACTCAGTTTGTTCTGCTTGTCTGCTTTCCAAGGCAAATTTTACCTCTACCTTCATGGGGTGCTACATCACCACCCTGCTGATAAGATGGTGCTATTATAGATCCTAGGTATTGTAGGCTTTAGACACTCTGTAGGCTTCAGACAATTTTATACCACTCAGATGAATTAGACCTCCTCTGCCATCATTCTTGGCCTGCATTGCGGTGGATGTCCCCTGCGTTTCACATCTTGTCTCTTTCACCCTCTCAGCACTCTGTAGAGTATCTTTTGTTTTCTCTAAAATGCTGACACAGTATGCTGCAAGGAGCCAGTAAAATGATTGTGAACAACCCCTACACTGGCATTTATTGTTTAATTTATAATCCACCTTGCCCACAAGAATGAGACTCAAAGCATATCTTAGTTAAATAAAACAAATATGATTATAACTAGGGAAAATATAACTCCATGGCCTGGGACCTGATTACCTGGCAGAGCGAATCTCCCAGCGGTCAACTTCGGCCCAACCAACCGGAGTGTCGCGGGCGTACTCGCTGTGGGTGGCCACACCCAGGGAGGCTCGGAAAACGTCTACCCATGGCCGGGCCTTCTCTGTGGCTGGTCCCACACTATGGAATCATCTCCCGAGCGAGTTGCGCCTTGCACAGTCCCTGCCAGCATTCAAAAAAGCATTAAAGACCTTGCTTTTCCAGGAGGCGTTTGGTGACTGTTAATTTTTTTATTTTTTATTTTTTTGCCTGCCATTTGTTTCCATGCCAATCTTTTCATTTATGTGGTTTAAATTGATTTTATTATTTTATAACGACGGTGTATTTAATTGGTTACTATTCTGTTTTGTTGTAAACTGCCTGGAGCCCCCCCCCCCGGAGGACGGGCGGTATATAAGCTCAAAAATAAATAAATAAATAAGTAAAATGGGCACCAAACAAAAAAAACTGAAATGCTGTTTCATCGTTTCGTTGGCTTAGAAGGAAAATGAAACAAAATGAAATGGGGAAGCAGCATTTTGTTAGTAAAGAAACAAAATTGTGTTGGGGTTTTTTTTATTCAAAATGAACCATTTCATTTTGCTGTAAACAGGTCCCCTGGGTCCTAGAGGCACCAAATTTGGTGGATCTAGGACTCAGGCGGCCCATTTTATAGAGTACTGAAGGTTCATTACTGTTTCATTTCGTATGAATTTTTTTTTAAAAAAAAATCGCTTCTAACAAAACAAAATGAACCACGGGGGAAGGAAACAAAACAAAACACAATTTTTCCATTTTGTGCCCATCCCTAATTATACCGCAAAGCATAAATACAAATTAAAAACACCTTTCTGCGTCCAGCCAGTTAAAAACCCTTCCACAGCAAAACTGAGTTGTTCATGCCCAGTCTAAATAAAGGCATTTGCCTGCTGTCAAAAAGACAACAAAGGGGGAAGATGCGGACTAAGCTAGCCTCCCTTGCTCTAGAACTCCAGTGAGCAGCCACTAAGAAAGGCTCTTCTCTTATCCTCACTGAAGTCAAATAGGGCTTTAAATGGCTCTTAATAAGTTTATTCTTGAATCTCTTCGGCATCATGAAGTTGTCAGGCTGTGAAGATACATTGGAAATGTCACCCAGAAGATGAAAGATGACTCTGGAAAACCCATCAAACAGCATATCACTAAACTTCAATGGAAATGTGATCCTGTATTGTAGTGCTCTACACAGATGCCCCTGCTCTATAATTAAACAGTAGCTGGCGTCGCTGATGTTTCCCTGAAATTAATTGACAATTTACTTGGGATTAAAGAATAATTCTATGTAAATTCTGTGCAATCTGTACTTTGCAGAAGGTGGGTAATACCCTTGACTATTGCCCACAATTATGTATGTACTGTAATCTCCTTGGATCCTAATCCAGCCAATCCTTGGTGAATACTGACTTGCTCTGTGACGAGTTCATTCAAAGTGTGACAGCTCATGACTTAACTGGCATAAACTGTGGTTCCTGAATCTGGACAGAAAGTGCTTCTGTGTAATGTGTGCAAATTCTTAAACATGGAGGAAAGGCTACACTGTGACCTCAGACACTGGATGTATTATAAAATGAAAACGTATACATTTTAATTATGTAAAAATATCTTATTGTTCTATTAAAATGCTCAAAATGTTCAAGAAATGCTCAGGAAATCACAACATAGCATTACTGTTCTTCAGAGTTCAAATACGATGGTGAAATGAGTCATTTTGTTTTTTTGAAGCAGTCCATCAAATCTGCATTATTTGACATTACTTATCCACAACACACTCATATTATAATATGGGCATTCTACGAAACATATTAGTTGACTAATTTTTGTTTGCTGATTCATTTGAATGTGGCAATAGTTTATTTACTTATAAAATATATAATATATTACTCATGGCATGTATCATCCATTAGAAAACTATAACTAGAGAGGATAGCAACAGACAACTTCATATAAGATACCTGGAAAATTGTACAGTTATATGTATATATGTATATATGTATACACATACCTCCAACAGTATCTTCACAATACAATGCTATATATGTACCACAGGAATGATATAGAAACTGTATGCCTGGAACTCAGGGTTTGCATAGTGCTCACTATGATTTGACATCCTATCCTGCCAGTTCTACTCTACAGGGTCAAGAATGACACCAGAATTTAGCAAATCAAAAAAAATACAGGAACACATCAGAGCTCAGAAAAACTAAGACTCTGAACACGTCTTCAGAAACTTCCAGTATGGGTTATAATGGCTACCCAACCTGAGTAAAGCCAGTCCAAGATCTGAAGGTAGATCTCTGAGAAGCTGCCACCTAATGTTCAGTGGTATACTATGCATGCCAGCCGCTCACAGATTCCAATAGCTTCTGACTGTTACTAAAGCAGTGGTAGCTGGTGATTCCAGTTTCAGCAGTGTTAAGAATCCAATCCATGTTTTAGTCTGTGTTTTAATTGTATTAGCCAATGTAATGAACATATTTTGGGCATAGAAGTCAGCACCCTGGATAGCTACTGTAAGGTACAGACTAAAATCTGGAGTAAATTTATAGCACTGCTGAATTTGCGATTGAAATTGCTGCTGTTACTTTAATAAAGCACTAAACTAACACTACTGCTTCTCTGAAAAACACATCAAACTCCATTAACTGTGGACAAGAGATGTCAACAGAAATTTCAGTCCCAAGCCCATACTATTATGGATCTACAACCCATATGTCGAAGGTGGAATGTTTTAGATTGACTGGTAATTGTCTGCTGCACCAGAAAAAATAAAAAGCCCTGTGGCATCATGTGTTGTGTCGTTACAGTCGCACCCGACTCTTCGTGACCCCATGTCCATGGAGTTTTCTTGGCAGGAATACTGGATGGTACATATATATTATTTAAATGGCATACACGCTTGTGAATCTGAGTTCACTTTACCAGAGACATTATTTTTACCTACACACTTACTGTTCAACTTTGTACTTCTGCTGTGAGGGTTTCTATTCTACTAATCACTGTGTCATATTAAATGTGTTAGCCCTTAAGATGCCAGCACTCTTTTTGCTTTTGATTAAATTATTTGTACTGAACCTCTATACTTCCTACAATGCTTTTTCATTACCAAACTAGAACCTATTCACTTTTGTGGCATTTTTATCCTACATTAGATCCCTTACACATTTCTCCTACAACTAAACTCGCTTTCTTCTTTCCTCTATAATCTTTATCAAGAAACTTGTGAACTCGATGAAATTCTGAACTTTGAATTTTCTAAATGTACTTTCTTGGTGCCCCTTGGCTTTTGTTGGATGTGGACTGCCCGTCAGATACTATCATGCTTGAGGTTAGGGGTTGTGTTGAGGGCACAGCCAGTCACCCGGTAGCACACTTTAAAGATTTCTAGCTAAAATGCATCAGGGCAATGTCAACTATTCTGGGACAGATAAAAAGTGCCTTAGCTCAAAGGCAAGCAAATATTTCCTTTGTAGTTTCCACCTCCCTCAGCTGTCCCCAGAATTTATTGCTCACAGCTGAGAACATAGGATGCATCTTCCAATCACACTATTACTAATCAACGAGTAAGTCATTTGCATCAGAAATATAGAACATGTTGCTGTTTATAGAACCCACATGAACACCTCCTACCACCCTTCTGCTTGGGCTAAAACTAACTCTGGGGGAAGGCAGTCTCCCACTGAATGAGCAGCACTATTTCGTACAGCAAAGGGATTTTCCTTCTGAGTGTTTGCCTGATCTGTCTTTTCAAAAGCTAAACTATGATCAGATTGATTCATAAGGTGGTGGCTGTGCTGATATTGAAATATATTAATACGTACCCTCCAGAAAGAGGCAGAGAGGGGTCAGAGAATGCACCACCGTCACTATGCAGCTGTATGCTATGTGATGCTATCTTATGTCGAATCTCAATACATATCATCTAGAATATTTATTCCTTGGAAGGCAAATCTCCTTTCATTGCCGAGTTTATTCAAACATTAGCTGCCATGCAGAGCATGTGTCTGCTTGCCCCAAATAAGCCTCCATTTGGATGCCTTTTGCCATGCTTCTTATTGTACAGGATATTTGAGAGACTAGAAGCTACTTTGCTGGCTGGATAGATCAGTGAGTTACAGTAAGTATCTGGCTGTCGAGCCAGAGGTTATGAGTTCAATTTCAACATGCTTTCCAGGAGAAAAGACAACGTGTGTAGCCTTGGGCAAGTGGCACAATACAGGAGTGACCACAGACAGAAGGGGCTAGTAGACCACTTCTCAGTCCTCTCTACCTAGAAAGCTCTGGAAAGGGTGACCGGAAGTCAGCAATGATATGAAGGCACATAATAATTATCGTTATGAGCTATTTTAATAGTGAATTTGTCATAGTGCAGCAAACTATAGTGGATAGTCCTAAATAGTCCATATACTAAATAGTCCATATTTAGAGATAGATCTAGGATGGATAGATGAAAAGCAATACATATAATAAGCAGTCAAATTATGGTACTTATACTTACTGAAATTTTAAGATCATTTCCCTATTCATTCTGTGTGTTTCACATTGATAGAAATAGCTCATCCTGTGTAACCAATTGTCACACATAAGCCACAGAAGTGATCATTTATTTACAGACATTAGCAGACTATTTGGACTGGAATGTTGATCATTGTATGAGCTCGTGATTCTGTTTGTAACCTTCGTTTGGTGTTTCAGCCTTTCTGGTCAGAATAGCTTCTTTGAACAAAATAAAATAAATTTTAAGAAGCATCCACTGCAGAAACATAACAAAAAAGTACCAAATGTTTCATTCCTGAACGTAATAAAAATATGTATATTGCAAGTTGTTTTCAGGCACTGCAAAAGCATTAACTTGGTCTCCTATGTGAAATCAGACACAAATGCATTATAAGTTGTATGTTAAACCACAAATAGAATGCATGAGCCTGGCATCACAAGGCTGTAGCCTAAGGGATGCTTACATTTGAAATAACTCTAGCTTATATCTAAAATGATTGTATATTAACTTGCATTCTCAGAAATTATGCTGTGAGACAAAGACTGATGAGAAAACAGAAGCATGGAAATAAGCTTATCCCAGATATTATTTATTTATTTATTTATTTATTTATTTATTTATTTATTTATTTATTTATTTATTTATTTATTTTAGAATTTTTTTACCCCACCTTTCTCCTTGGAAAAGGACCCAACACAGCTTACAGTAATGAGGATAATTATACAGTCCAGTACAATTAAGATATGTATTTAGAACAGGGAATTGAGGGACATCTTACAGCATTAAAAGACAACATTACATTAAAGCTACAAGAGAACGTGAACATGTAAAGGTTATGAGTGATGGAAACTAACATTGAAAACATAGTATCAATGTAGTCACACAAGGTTATAAGTGGTTATAAAAACAAAGTCTATGTGATCCTATAGATTCATATGAAAGACACATAATAGGTAGTCCATCAATCAGGGAAAGCTTGCCTGAAGAGAAAGGTCTTTGCCTGTTTCTGGAAAGACATGAGAGATAGGGCAGTCCTGGACTCTAGTAGAAGGGAGTTCCACTAGATGTTTCTACACTACACAGTTCTAAACTGAGAATACCTTCAGATAAGATAATATTAATACTGAAAGGCCAGAGGATTGGTGTAACACTTTGGACTCTTCATACACACTCTAACCCTTATGCTTTTGGGGAGGAAAGCTAAGGGACCATATGGTGCTATGGATCACCCTCTTTGTAAGCTCCACCCTCTCTGTTTATAATGCAGGAGATCCACATGAGAGTCATCTGGCTCTGGCAGCAGAAGTCTCCTGTTGCCACATGGCCAATGGTTGATTTAAAAAAAAAAGCATTCCAGGTATATGAAGGAAAGCTTAGATGAGTTGCTTTTTGGATTACAGCCCCTAGAAGCATCTAACTACTATGAAGTGCCCACATTGACTAGGGGATCATTGGAGATAATTGTGTTTCAGTTTTTTACACAAGCTCTAGCATTAAAGTATGGTAAAGTAATCCTTGGTGGTTACTTCATGTCCATTTTGTCTCTGTTAGTGTTGCGCTTAGGAGCGGTACAAAAAAAATGTTACTTCACATCCGTCATACAACTACTGAAATTTGTCTCAACCACGGGTGCTAAGTGCAACAATCTTGTACCTGGTGCTGGGGTAGGGTTTTCCCTTGTCACTCTTTGTCCCTGCTTTCTGTTCTGAGACAAGACACTGTGTAGTAACAACTGTCATGCAACAACACATTCATTTCTCTCAGAAAACTGTGTCCGAGTTTTGTTTTGTTTTTTGACTTTTCAGAAGCAAAATATAAAAAAGGAATTTGTTAAGCACCCCCCAAAAAGGAAAAAGGAAGTTAGACAAATTCAGTGTTTGTCACGGTACAAGACCATGAGGTAACACTTGTCATGAGACAAGTTATCATGACCATGGGAACACTGAAACAGAGACAAAACCATGTGATCACGACCAACGCTGTCACGATACAAAACTAGTCATGGAACAAAGAATGACGTGAAGTAACTGCCTTTGAGAATGCAAAATCTGGACCATTTCAGATTCATTTTAAACTAGTTTGGGGTTTCGTTTTATGCACTGACCAGCATCCTCCTGCAATTGTTCAGTAAGGTGAGATGAATGCTGGAGGAACCCTCCTTCAGTGACTGTACTCTTATTTGTGGGATTCCAGGGAGCATCCTGAGAGAGTGATTTTCAGCCCTTGGAATAATTTCCTGGCATGTATCCATTTAACTAAAAAGAATAAAACAGTATTAACTCCCAAGGATAAAAAATTACTTTTAAGGAGAAATGGATACAATGACCTGCCAATACCATATGCCAAATGGTGGTCAAAGGATAAAATTAACTTTAAAAGCTCTCTAAGCAGTGCTTGCATCCAGACAGAATCAAGCACTCAGGATGCATGCAATAATACAAATGCTTTAGCAGAAAGGGGGGCAGGGAGACATAAAACAGGGATCTGTCAGTCCACAATGCAATTACTCAAGGGCAAAATTCCATTTACCAGTACAGGACCACTGTACAATTATGATAATTGTGGACAAAGCCTAAGGAATTTAATATCTTTAATTAGACCAAAATTATATGGTTACTTAAAAGGGCTTCTCGAGGCAGGATGGAAAGGTAGCAGTTGCTTCAAAGCTTAGCTGAAAAACAACAGAAAAATATTTTGGTATCATCTCACAGGATGCACGCAAGGAATAAAGTGCACAACACATAAAGCTTTGTTGGCAGTCTCCACACAACAAAACAAGGGCAAGGGTATAAAAAGAAGCTCAATGTTCAGTTTAGAAGGAAATCCTCTTTTGTGTTATTGAGGTGTTTGGCAGTGAGAGTGAATTCCAAGCTTCCAAGCTTCCGTAGACAAAATACTTAGGAGGTGAAGATGCCACCAAGGGGAGATGGATTTCAAGTGACTTGCAATTGCACCCGCAAAACTCCTGAATAATCCTTGATTACTCTAGAATCTGGATATCTTCACAGAACATATGTGGTCCTTGCAATGGGTGGTCTCATCGTGCATTTGAATCCAGGTGGACCCAAGATGGAGAGGGACAGCTGTAGCATCCTTTTTTGGGGGGGGGGCATTCATCTCCCAGTAGAAACATTACTCATCAGCTGCTTTTGACTGTATGCAAAAACACTGAACAAAAGAAATCGGACAGCTGTCAGATAAATGTCTCAGAACTTGGGGACTGTTTTGGACTACAAGATCCCTGGTTATGTTTTCAAGCTCAGGGGAAAAAATGTTACAAGAGTGACAAGACTGATACACTGAGGTTTTCCAAGCTTTTTGAAAATAATGACAAGTTGCCTTTACTTTATCAAGAACACATATAGCATGTTCAAAACAAGTTCATCTTTAGAAATATGTGACATTTAGCCAAATATTCCAGTGACAGATGTGATATGATAAAAATACACCCTGGGGTATGATTTCCATTTTCTAAAGAACTACAAAGGCACAGTCTTTGTCAAGATATTGGGTGGGTGGGAATGGGGAATATTTCAGTATACTTCCTAATGGCCACCCTGCCTGAGGGATACTGGAGTTGCAGTATAAACTACTACTACTACTACTACTACTACTACTACTACTACTACTACTACTTTCCTGGACTTTCCTGAAAATGTTGTAATAATACTTTTTATTGCTTTTGTATGCATGTGCACATTCTGGTTAAACGTGACAATTCATGAAATCAGTAGGTTTTTATCATTTACCACCATAGTGGCATGTCAGCAGCAATGATAAAGTATGTTGCAGAAAAACCAATTTCCAACATTCTAGCTCTCCTTTATAGACTTTTGTAATGCCAACTGCTATCTTTTTGTGTGTTTGCTTCTCTTTCTCGGTATGTGCTGGGGTGCTATTTTCTTTTTTTTTTTCTTGAATTAAGCAATGTTCTGAAATACATCTGGATAAGAAGCCAAGATTTTGATCAGTTTTCATGTTCTAACACATTAACATTTTTCCTGAATTCTCATATTAGATATCAAACATGATTATCCCCTGGGTGTGCGTTTTATGATTTCCAACCACACACAGAGGTAGTCTCCTCTCAGGAGTTGTCTCCTTTACCCAGGAGTGCAGACTGCAGAATCTTTGTCCTTCCAGGAGGTCAGTACTAAAACTCTCACAGTTGCTTACCACCACCTTCAACCCACACTTGATGGGGACTAATTGCATTCAGGTCCAAGAAGGGAAAACGCTTCCCTTTGCCTCCTTTCCCCCACTGATTAGAAAAACAAACAAAAAGAATCTCCAACTCCTCTGAAAAGACAACATTCCAGGAGCAGCCACTGTCTGTGGAGCTTGATTCCTTGCAAAGTCAGAGTACTCTACTGCAATATTTTTAGGATATTTTTGTAATGTGTGTTTTACAGAGAAATACGGTGGTACCTCTATTTATGAGTTTAATTCATTCTGAATGCATGCTCATAAGTCGAACAACTCGTAAGTAGAGCACCCATATCTAAAATAAAATAAAATAAAATAAAATAAAATAAAATAAAATAAAATGTAAGTAGAGCAGACTACATCTAAAATCCATAAAGCAGCAATTAAAATTCCAACAGTTTTCCACTCTTACCTGTAAGTTGAATTGCTCGTAAGTAGAGCTGCTCGTAAGTAGAGGTACCACTGTATACCTGATCAGAGAAAAGGTAAGCAGAAAGTCACTGCTACTCTTTAAAGCAGTACCAACTTGTCCAATGGAACCAAGCCATAATCCAAGCCCTTCACTGACTACATTTCATCTCCCATCTGGTTTTCTCCATCTCTATTAAAGGCAAACGAGCATAGTATTAGCTGCCAGTTACTATGAACGGACAAGGTATTTCTTCCTTTTCAAAAATAATTCCAAAGGTATCTTACAGGGCAATCCTACACCCCACCCCCATCCCCCCGCTCAGAAGCAAGTCCCATTGGGTTCAATGGGGCTTACAGCCAAGTAAGGTGTACAGGATTGCAGCCATAGGAACATTTGTGTTGGGCAGTCACCAGTCCACCCTTATCTGTTGGCATAGTGCATTCTTCCACAATGAGAAAACAAAAGAGGGAAAGAGCAGTGGAGGGACACAGGAGGGTTATGATTGGCAGATGTTATTATCCAGAGCTCCATGAAATTCTGTGAAGGAGATAGGGAAATGGCGCGTGTGAAGCATCCTCTGAGCATTGTTCCAGCAAATGCACTGCAAATCATAGTTGTGTGTGTGTGTGTGTGTGTGTGTGTGTGTGTGTGTGTGTGTGTGTGTGTTTTCACTTAGACAAGGGTGCCAATTGATAACAAGCTTTGCCAATCTGATATGTTACACTTGGCAGTCTGTTTGCACAGCTAATGATTATTTTTGCTGTAGGTTTCCCAGAGCCACTTCTGGGCACGTCTTCCCATAATCCTCTCTTACCTTGAATACTGACTTCTTTGCTTTCCCTTACTAGAATTTACCTACTGAGTCACGCCATTTGAAAGCATTACGTATCATTACAAGAATCTGAGGATGACTGTATGACTCAGCCCTGGCAGTAACAAGATCAAAACCAAACACAATTTGGCCCTTGTGGTGTATTATATTTTTAAAAAGAAGTGCGCGTGCACACGCACACACACACACACACACACACACACACACACACACACACACACACACACACACACACACACCTGTGTGCAGTACTACAGCTGATATCCAGTAGTAAGTGACAACTAGAGTGGGACCATTGATTTGAGGGAACCAATGGAAGAAATGATTGACGCAATTCTCACTGACTCATTGGGAATCTAATTGAGATTTGCTAGTGGATTTCAACCCTCTGTCCTCTGTGGAAGGAATAAGCAAAATTAAAATAAAACAGGCAGTGAGCATTAAAGGAGGTGAGGTAAAGGTAAAAGGTAAAGGTTCCCCCCACACATGCGTGCTAGTAGGGGCAGTGCTCATCTCTGTATTCAAGCTGAAGAGCCAGTGTTGTGCAAGTCCATGGCCACGTGGCCAGCATGGCTGCAAGGAAACACTGTTTTGCCTTCCAGCTTTTTATGGTGGTACCTATTTATCTACTTGAGTGTAGAGCCAAAAATGCATTCCTTCCTCCTCCCCCTTAGCTGCAGAAGTGTTGCTTTTGCTAAGAAAAAAGATGGAAGGAGCCATAGGAAAAGCCAGAAGATTACAAATGGGAGATGTCATTATTTGGACCCAGGGTCCAGTTTTCTCATCATCTGAGGCAGGAAGAGAAGCCCCCATAGTCATATCACTTCCACTCCTAGTGCTTTCCCACACTGTCTTTTAAATGAAGTGCCGCCACTTAATGCTGTCACTATTACTCTTCTTGCTTCTTCTTCTATTGCAACCTCTTTCCTTGCAATGTTATTTTTGAGTGGCACAAGGGCTCTGTGGAGAGAAAAATGGATCTCCACAATCCTGTTTATCTTCCTAAACCCTGGGCTCTAAGAATGTCTCAGAGTCAGGCATTGTGGATGACCTGTCTAGGGACATCATTGAAAAGAATGATAAAAAAAACAAGGGTAGAGGTGAGGGTTAGAGATGGGCACGAAACCCAAAAATGGTGTTTCAGTTTTCCGTTTGTTGTTGAGAGGTCTGTTTCGATTCGTTTCCATTTGTCATGAATTTTTGGAAAAAAATTGTTACCGTTTTTCATTTTTTCGTTTGTTGTTTCTACCCGCTTTTTGCACGATTTTTAAAAGCATTTCCATGCGCAGGCATCCCCAACGCTCCAGACCAGAGGGAAAACACTAAAAAAATGGATGCTGGCAGAAACACAGTATAGACTAGGTATGCAGGGAGGCTGCAAAGGCAGCGGCGGGCGTTGCCCAGGGTGCAAGGCAGCCACAGAGTGACTGCACTGCGGGGCAAGGGAGGGTACTCACCTAGAGGTACGCAGCACGCACACACACAGGGAGGCTGCAGGACTGAAGCTAGAGTCGCAGAGACAGCAATCCCACCCTAACTCCCACCAGAGACTGCAAGGAGGACGGGGGCTGCCAGAGCTTTTTATGCCCTCTGTGGCTGCCAGACCTGCCCGCCCAGTCTGCAACCTGGGCAAAAAGTGTTCTGCTTATATACCGCCCCATACCACTACAAGTCGTCTTTGGGCAGTTTACAATTTTAATTACAGTGCGCAGGCTACACATTGCCCCCTCCCAG
The DNA here is from genome assembly GCA_037367245.1 of Phrynocephalus guinanensis. Lineage (NCBI taxonomy): Eukaryota > Metazoa > Chordata > Lepidosauria > Squamata > Agamidae > Phrynocephalus > Phrynocephalus guinanensis. Next base: position 60,801,402 of record CM074738.1, read on the forward strand.
CAAGCTGGGTACTCATTTTACCAACCTCGGAAGGATGGAAGGCTGAGTGAACCTTGAGCCTGCTACCAGGGATTGAACCCAGGTCGTGAGCACAGTTTTACCTGCAGTACTGGCATTTAACCACTACGCCACGAGGCTATTGGTTGAACATGATCCCATCACATGGCTTGCCTCCATTTTGTGGCTGGTGCGACATCCATTTTAAAGGGAAAAGAAAAACACATCGCAATGGGAGAAGACAAAAACAAACGTTTTAAGGACCCCAACCCCCCTGGTAGGTATTATCAGACAATATAATTATCACTGCATTTTTACGGGTGTCCAGGGCGTTTTTTAACATTTAAAACAGCTCATTTCATTGCACGTCGCCATTAACGGAAACGAAATGTAATGACCACAATTTCTGTGGTTCTGTTCGTTTCATTGCATTTTCATCACAATTTTCGTTTGTCGTTTCATTACATAACGGAAACGACAAACGGTAACGGAAACGAAAAAAATGTTCGTTCCGTGCCCATCTCTAGTGAGGGTGGAAGAATCTCTTCCTGGATCTGCCATTAATTTTTGAAGTAACTTTTTAATGCTATATTCTTATTACTTCCCAGAGCAAAAGAAGCACAAAAGCCTTCATTCACATTGTCCACACGAAGGAATTCACTAAATTACAAGAAGCACTGGAGGCAGTGAAACAAAGAAAGGAGTAATCCTTGGAAGTGTTGCTGTTTATTTTCACGCTCCCTGATACATTCACCTTAAGATTTCTGTGTCCTCCAATTCTGATGTCCTGGGTGCTCTAGTTACAGTCCTAACCTGGGAAAACCAACACAGGCAGACCTGTCATATAGAATATCACTGGTGATGCAATACCACAAATGGGCATTACATCTGGCAGTTTTGTAGTGTGACCTTACACTGTATAGATATACCGCAACATAATGCTATACACCAGGCCTGCCCAAAGTCCAGCCCGGGGGTCAAATCCGGCCTGTCAGGCCATTCTGAGTGGCCCACAGCTGGCTGGCCCGCCCCTCCCTCCCCCTCCTTTGCCCCATGTTTTTTTTAAAAATCTTCTGCCAACACTGACACCGCTGGGAAGCTTGGGTGGCTGAGTGGACGGGCGGTCTGCCGCCACCGGCACCGCAGGGGAATGTGGGGGGGGGGTGGGCAGGCCAGCGGGCCTCTTCCACCACCAAGGAGCTTTGAGGTGGGCTGGCGGGCAAGCTGTCACCACTGCTGGGGAGCTTGGGTGGGTGCAAGGTCGCATAGATCGCCTCTTCCAAGGGGCGACCTGTGGCCATGGCTCCCTCTGCTTCCTTTGGTCCCCACCTCCCTCCCTCCCTCCCTTCCTTGTTCCCCACCTTCCTCCCTCCCTCCCTTGGTCCCCGCCTTCCTTCCTGTGGATGGGGTTGCAAGGGGTTAGTGGGTGGGGCTTATGGGTCAGTGGGTGGGGCTTGCAGTGGGGTGGCAGGGTGGTGGAGCAACTGGCCCCTGACACATTCTCAGCCATCAAATCTGGCCCTCCTTACAAAAAGTTTGGGCACCCCTACTATACACATATTTACTTAACTAAGTTTCTCTCCAGGTTTGTCCAGATAACATGGAGCAGGTAGAGTGGGAGTCCAGAAGGAATGCTATACAGTGTGTTCAATCGTATATGCAGATAATTTTTTTAAAAGATGCAATTAACTAGTCTGCCACTGTTAATTGGCAACAATCCATTAACTTGACTGTCAGTACATCTGTGACATATGTTTTCAGGGGGAAAGATTCTGGAATTACCTTAAAATTTCTACAAAGCCCCTAAAAGTGGGGAAAGCAACAACCTCTTCCTCTAAGTTCAGCCAGTCAGTGTTTATGATGTGCAATGTCTTCATTGCAAAGGCCAAATCACTCAAAAATAATTTAACAGTCTATTCAAAGAAATACTGCAATGACTTTCCTCACTTCAGATGCAAACGTCTTGTCTCCGAGTGGTTTAGCAATGAAGGATGCATTTGTTCTCTTTTAATCTTCAGTCTTTGAGGTGAGAAATGCTTTTCTGTACTGCGTGGTGAGATTTGTGTATATTTTCTGGGGTGGGGAGGAGATTCAAATGGCCCTTACATTTCAGTGGGTCTGACTACATGAGACAGCAGTGTATTTTTCTGTCATCATCATACTTAGGGATCGGGGTATTTCTCCTTTACAGAACAACAAGCACAGCACCTGCTTTACCTACTGTGTTAACTGTGGATCATGCCATCATGCCTATCCTGAAAGTATCTTATGATTACTTAGAAACAACCAAAGAATCTTATTTTGCATCTAAATGACCAACAGGTTTTATTTGGCATAAGGTTTTGAGAACTGCAGCCCACGTCATGGGAAATGGGCTGCAGTCCATGAAAGCCTATATCAAATGAAACTTTGTAAGCTCTAAGGCACAATACTTTTATTGCTTATGTTGCAAAATATTAACACGGTATTGCCCCAGTTCCCCACTGTGCCTTCAGTGAGAACAGCCAACCAGGGTGTCCTTGGATATGTTGCACAACCCCAGGGCATCCCCAGAGGGGAGAAAGGATAAACCACCTCTGAGTAATATCTGCCCGAAAAACCCTGGAAAGTTTTGCAAACTGGACATTAGGATAAGGATTACAGGAATTCATCTCAATCTCCACCTTCTGTTATATGTGGTGGACTTGTAAAGAGCAAACATATACTGGAGAATGGTAAAGTTATTTATAGAGAGATCATTGAAGATTAAATTAGAGTTTAGACAAGAACTCTTTTTATTGAATATAATTGATATGAACATTTCTCATGATCAAAAGTACGTATTACATCATGTAATTGTTGCAGCAAGGATTCTTTATGCACAATCTTGGAAGCAACCCGGAACACCCATGGAGAGAAGTTTTCACGAAAAGATAAGAGAATGCATTGAAATCGATAGACTTTCCGGATATCTGAAAAGACTACGAAGAGACTACGAAGAGACCACTAAAAGAAGATGGCAAGGAGTAGTAAATTTATTAGTTAACTGATATGATACTATATTCTGATATGTATGATCTTTGACTTGAAAGATTCAATGTAACCCTTTGTGTTTTTTATATTTGTTCTTTTCCCTTTCCTTTCCCCCTTAAAATTAATAAAACTTTTAAATAAAAGAAAGGAATTCATCTCAATCTATGTTTTTCTCAGCCATACACGTCCATTAAAATTAAAGCTATGTATGTCAGTGGCTGAAGGTGATAAAGGAAGCATTAAGCCTTGTGAATATAGATGGGCACAAAACAAAAAACAAAACGCTATTTCATCATGTCGTTACGTGATGAACTAGTAGGATGCATTTTATCATGAAACAAAAGGAAATGCCATTTTTTTCCTATAGAAATGAAACAATTTGTCCTAGAGGAATCAATGGCAGGGGAGCTCAAGCTGTTCTCTGTAAGCTCATAAAATTTGGAAAGGTTTGGGGGTCAGTGGGCTGAGTTTTTAAGCCCCAAAGGGGGTTCCCCTAGGAAAAAAATCTTCCTAATTGAATTGAGAAACTGGAATAGCATCCCCTGCCCCCCGCAGGCAAGCAATTAGTGCTGTCATGGTTTGGCTTCCAAATCCTGATTCGATCAATTAGAAATATTTTTCCTAGGGGCACCCCGTTTGGAGCTTAATAACCAAATTTCAGGGACTTACAGGGAAGAGCTTGAGGAAGCTCCCCAGCGTTTTTGGTGCCGATACATTGCTTTGATTTGTATTTTTGAGTATGTAAACCTAACAAAATAGTATATACTCAAAAATATGGATCACAGCCATGTTTCGGCATGGAAATGGCAGGGTAGCTTCCTCAAGCAAATGTAGGTAAGCCCCTTAAATTTGGAGAAGTTTGGGGATCAAGGGACTGAGTTATAAAGTTCCAAAGGGGAAAAAATCTTTCTAATTAATTGAATCAGGATTTGGAAGACAATCCACAGTGGTGCTAATAGCTCACCCGTGTGTGTGTGGGGGGGGGCAGGGGATATTGCAGCTTCCCAATTCAATTAGAATGATTTTTTCCTAGGGGCACCTCCTTTGGAGCTTAATAACTCATTCCCCTAACCCCCAAACTTTTCCAAATTCTGGGGTTTACAGGGAAGAGCTTGGGGAAACTCCCTACCATTTTTGTGCCTCTAGGACCGAGGAGAGCATAGTGTTTCATTTCGTTTCGTTTCATTTAATAACAAAACTACATTAAAATTCATTACAAATGTATTGAAACAAAACTACTAAAGAAACAAAATGAAATGCTATATTTCCATTTCATGCCTATCTCTACTTGTGAACTATGCTCTACATGCTAGCAGGCTTCACCTCCTCCAAGGTACCAAACACTCTTGGTTCAGTACAAAGCAATACAAAGCATTTCATGCCCATCTATAATGCCTTCCAGGCAACAAATTCAAGAGATTGGGATTGCATTGAAACAAAACCTTTGGGGTTATTTGACATGCAGTTTTATATATCTCATTTGGGATCTCTCTCTATTGGCAAGGAGTACATAAGCTATACTTTCTCAGGAAATGATTTCTTAGCCTACATATTAATTGTTCCTCTTTTCTTCAACTTTTGCCTTCTGGATCAGCATTTGTTTCAGTCAGTATAGGGAATCTCCTTTGACCATTCCTTTTGCTTTTCAAAATGGCCAATGATATATACTGTATTTGATTCACCTGCCTGGACCATAGATCAGCACTGGAATTTAGCCAACAGATACAAACACACAATACATGTCTGCAATCTGTACTGCACGCTTTTTATCTGTCTATCTTGAAATAATACACAATATCTAGCAGGTAGGAACTGCTGCTGTAAGCAGACTGAGTGGGCCGTGCTAATCATAAGGGAGCTGTGTTAGCTGTTTGTTAAATATCAAATTGATAAATTACTAACGATGACCTATGTGGCAAGGATGAAAAATTGAAGGTGAAATTGTTGAGTTGAAACCCCCTGTAGAATTTCCCATGGGAGCCAAATCCACTTGCCTGGACTGTCTCTTACTACCAAGCCATCCTGTTAAGAAAGAAACAGGGCCCAGCTGGGTCAAACCAAAGGCTTATTTTGTCCAACATTCTGGCCAACCATTAGCCTGCGGAAAACCAGAAGCAGGTTGTGAATGCAACTACATCTTCCTTTCTGCATTTCGAAGAAGTCAAAGAGACAAGAGTATGGAATTACAGTGGTACCTTGGTTTGTGAGCCTAATCCATTCCAGAAGCATGCTTGTAAACCAAAATACTCGTAAATCAAAGCAAATTTCCCCCATAGGGAAATCATAAGGACCTATCCCCTAGTCCCCTGGTTCTCAGCCTTCCTAATGCCGCTACCCTTTAATACAGTTCTGCATGTCATTGTGACCCCTTGCCCTGCTTGGAAGAGACCAGAAGCCCCCTTTGGCAGGTCACTGCTGCAGGTGCCATAGCTGGAGGCTGCCACCAGGCATCACCAAGCCCGTGGCTAGAGCCAGAGGCCACCACTGGCAGATGAAGGCCGGAGGCCAGGCGCAGGCCGACTGCATGGACTGGAGGTCACAACCAGGCACCACCCAGCCCACAACAACAAAGGGCTGCTAGCCACCTGCGCCAAGGATGTCTGGTCAGGGCCTTAGTGGCAGCAGCAACAACAACAGGATACCAACTGTCCCTCTCCTTCCTCCATCCCTAACACCTCTTCCCCCTCTGCTGCCACTGCTGCCCTCTTGGGAGCCTTCCAGACAACATCCCAGTGCCATCCCAAGATGGCAGTGGTGACAGGGAGGAGGAAGAGGAGGAGGAGGAAGAGGAGAAAGAGGTGAGCCAGAATGTGATTTTATTAAAGTTTTGCTCGTACAGGGTTATGAATGCCTCAGGTTACAAAAATTTCGGATTACGAAAAGAAAGTCATTGAAAACAAAATGTCCCAGTTTAAGAAATTTTTAAAGAGAATTCTCCCATTAAACATTGTGAAAAAAGTGTACCCAGGATGCATTGCACCCCCATAGTTTGTGGGTAGCACGATGCATCAAGTGTGGAGGTGTGTTTGAAGAGTGGTGGTTTTGGAGCAGTTTTATAGCATTTTGGAGCGGGTTTTGGAGCAATTTTTGCAATGGTTTTTACAATGGTTTGTGGAGTTTTTGGAAGTGTTTCTGTGCATTTCTCATGCAGGGAAAGGTAGGGAGCTGATCTTCCTCATTTCCATGTCTTTTTCTGTGTGTTCTGCATGGGGGGTGGAAGTTTGAGCTGATCTTCGTCCTTTCCATGCCTTTTTCTGTATGTTCTGCATTGCATTGCAGGCTGTGGGATGGAACTGATCTTTGTTATTTCCATATATTTTTCTATGCATTCTGCATTGTGGGGGGGGTGTCCTGCTCTGCATGCCTTTCAAACACACTTTATAAAGAGTTTTGCACTGGTAAAAGTTTTTTTTAACTTTTTTCTGACCTCCAGCATGAATTGATTAGTTTTCAATGAATTCCTATGGGATACCACACTTCAGGATATGACACTTTTGCAATACAAAGCATCCCAGGGAATGAATTAATTTCATATCCTGGGGTATCACTGTACTGAGGTACCATTGTATTACTTTTTCTTTTTTTCTTTCTCTCTCCCTCTGTCCCCTGGTTTTTGTTTTTGTTTTCCAGTCACAGCTCCCAGAATGCTCTACCAGCAGGGGCACTGGTCATGCTGCCTGGGAATAATACTCAAAAAATTAATTTCCCAAAGCTCTGCCAGGGACACACTGACTCTGATGACAAGTCCAGTCAACTCTATCTGCTGTCAACGTCTATAGGACCCAACACAGAGGCAGAGTACTAATGTACTCCCAAAGATTTCTCTGTTCCTTTATTATACTACCCTGTCACAAAGGAAGTATTTGGGGGGGGGATGGAAATACTTTTCTCACTGTTACATAGCAGATGCTGCCTATATAGCCAAACGGCTATTTTAAAGAGTTGGGCCAATTGTAGGCTTTCCCCCAAATTCTGAAGCCTCTCCCTTCCCTGGTTGTGCTAATTTAGAGCCATCCAATATTAAGACCACCCTCAGATGCATACCTTGTTGTTTCTGAGCTGTATCGGCTATGAATCACTTGATTCCATATCCCTCCAAATTTACATCAAAACTGTTTTAGTTATCTAATTGTGGGGTCAGTGCTGTCATATCTACAAGGACTGTAAGACTGCTAGGCCAACACTATCACATTCCCTGAGATTCCAGAGCTAAAACCTATGACTAGGGCATAGGTCCTTATGATTCCACTAGGTGGGTCATTGAGATATCATGAAGTAGAATAAACAAAGGGGAAGGAAGCAGAGCTGCTTTTAGGCCACTCCTTTGAGAAAATCAGTACAGTCTGGATAAAAGGCATAGAATTTAGTTATTTAAGTATGTTCTTATTTGAATTATGTTTTGTTTTATTATGTCTTGTATTATTGTTCATTGTAACAGTGTGTTTTATGCTCTGCACTGCCCAGAGTGGCTTCCTGTCATATGGGCGGTATATAAATTAAATTAAATTAAATTAAATTAAATTAAATTAAATTAAATTAAATAAATAAATAAATAAATAAATAAATAAATAAATAAATAAATAAATAAATAAAAATAAATTTGGGTAAAAACAAACCATTTTTAATGGCTGGCAAGGCAGTCAAATATATTGTGTATTCATTGCCATCATTCTCACTAGAGCTTATATTTTGCACTCTCTCTAGCACATGACCATTTTCCAGGCCTAATATTGCTGCTGTAGGTTGTGAAAGGCTCACCACCCTCCCACAGGGAGTGTTTCCCCCCCATTCACTGCATCACCACAGCCAGGACACATGCAACAAGAAGTCTCGCAAGTAGTCATGCTCGCACTCACCCCCATGCCTTGTTCCAAATGATTCAGTATATCTTTGCACTGCATACATATCCCCCCTTCTCTCTCCTCACTCCTGCCTTTTGGGTGTACACAAATGCAGTCCATGTACAAATCCTTCTTCAATGTAGGTTCTGGCAACAGTTGGGAAAAGGTAATGCCTCTTCCAATCAGGCTATTCCAATGCTACTCGCCTTTCTTGGAAACCTGAAGAAGCAAAATAAGTCTGAGATTCCAGCCTGCAGACTGAGACCCAGCAATTCTAATGCTGAGACATAATATGCTGGTTCGTAGCCAAGATGCTGCTCATCTTTGCTCTTGTTGTTTTATTGTTGAAGTAAGCCCATCATTTAGGGAAGCAGGTCCTGTAAGAGTAATCCCCGAAGAGTCCTCAGTCAAGTTCTGCTGCATTGCAATCCTCAGAAGAAGAAGCATTTGCAGTAGAGATGGGCACGACTTAAAAAAAATGGTGTTTCGTTTGTCGTTTGTCGTTTAGGGGGTCCGTTTTGGTTCGTTTTTGTTTTTTGTGATTTTTTTTCAAAAAATTTCATTTTCGTTTCATTACATAATGAAACGAAAAAATGAAAACGAAAATGAAAAATTGCTGTTTCGTTAGCATTCATTACAGTTCAATGTATTTGCCGCAACGAAAACAAAACACACAACAAAATTTCTGTTTTTTTCAGTTCGTTTCGTTTCATTTTGGAGACAAAATTCGTTTTTCGTTTCGCTACGTAACGAAATGAAAAAACGAAAAACAAAAATGAAAAATTGCTTGTTTCGTGCCCATCTCTAATTTGCAGTTTGTTGCAGCCTCGTTGCATTGTCAACACACACAGCTTTGGATATTCTTCTTACTCATCTCTCTTTTCACCCTTTCCTTCCGCATACTTCTTACTTTGTGCCCTCTGTATAACCAAGACAGAGGAGATCAATATGACCCTCATTTCCACACCTTCAATTCTAGGACACTGATGTCAGTCAAGGCATCCTAATTAAAAAGGAATGGTCTTTCCTCTCCAGTGTGTGTCTAGCCATAATAAAATCTATGCTAAAATAGTCGCTCTATCATACCTATTAAGTTTTGGATTTGAAAATAAGGGAAATATTCCAACCCCCACCATGAGCCATCCCACCACCACAACCAAGCTCCAGTATCTCTAAAATTTTAAGACAGGTGTACAAACTTTCTCAATACTGTATGTAAGTCTGTAAAGAAACCTGAAGTGATATAAATTAAACAGGCAGCTGTAACTAAATTCTGCTTTTCTTCTTACAGGGATTACAATGTTCATGTGCCCACATTCATCATGCTATAATCATTTATTCTTTCAGTCACAAACATATGTCCACTTCATCTGTTGTTTCTCTGTAATAAAATGTTTTAGTCTCTGAGCATAAGGAGAGTTCAAAAGAGATAGCCTTCGTCTAGGCCAGTGGTAGTGAACCTTCAGCACCCCAGATGTTTTGGACCACAACTCCCAGAATTCCAAGACTATATTGCCACTGACAAAGGACTGTCAGAGCTGTGGTCCAAAACATCTGGAGTGCGGAAGGTTCATCACCACTGGTCTAGGCAGAGGAGGCTCGATTTGTCCCTCCCTCCTTCTTAGTCAAAGATGGGACTTTGGACCCCCCCCCTTCTCGGGTTGTTCCTTTTGTCATGTAGGCAGGCTAAACAATAGCCCTTCTCTGGCTAAGGCAGCCAGATATCTGCATTTCTAAAGCTGTTTTCCAAGTTTTGGGAGCTAATCTTTACAACAACTAAAGAGCCTGCCTGGCGGGTACCAGATTTTTAAAAAATATGGAACATATCTGGGAAAATAATAATCTCGGAAGACAGCGGGAAAGAGGGGTAAATAAACAGAACTTTCCCAGGTAATACAGGACATTTGGCAGGTATGTGCTCTATCCTTCAGCATGGATATGATGCTGCTAACTGGCAGCATTTGCTTACACAGGATTCCCATAATTACAATAGCCTGAGAACCAATACTGCAATATCCTGAGAACTTACCACTTGACGCCTGTTTATTCCTGATCTAATTTTGAAACCCCCTCAGGTAGAAGTCTCTGGGACTACCATAATCTTCAGAAATACATTAATATTGTAAAGATGTTCTCAAGAGCATTTCCTGAGCTAAAATGGATTCTGTAAGGGGAATGGAAGGATTCATGGATCTCTATGCAAAAAAGGGATAGATAGATAGATAGATAGATAGATAGATAGATAGATAGGCAGGCAGGCAGGCAGGCAGGCAGGCAGGCAGGCAGATGATAGATAGATAGATAGATAGATAGATAGATAGATAGATAGATAGATAGATAGATAGATAGGCAGGCAGGCAGGCAGGCAGGCAGGCAGGCAGGCAGATAGATAGATAGATAGATAGATAGATAGATAGATAGATAGATAGATAGATAGATAGATAGATAGATAGATAGATAGATTTCCGTTTTCGGTTATCGTTTCCGTTACGTAACGGAAATGGTAACGATAATTAAGCCGTCAAAACTTGAACTCAAACCGAAAAAAGAAAAATTTGGTCGGGTTTTTTTGTTTCCGTTTGTGGCATCGCGCAATCGCGCGATGCCAAGCAGCACAGAAAAAAAGTTTTAAAAAGTAAAAAAAAAAAAAAAAAAGACTCCCGGCCAAAAAAGCAGGCGAAAATATGCCTGCCTGAGGACACCTACCAGAGGGGTGGTTTGGGGGGGGTGCCCGGCCTTCCCCCCCTCTCCTGTCCTGGGCTGCTTGCACCAGGCTGGGGGGGGTCGTCCTCGTTGTCTGTCTCGCTGCATGCCATGCGGTGGGGGGGATCCAAAATGGTGACAACAATTTTCTTTTGAAATCGTGGTCAAAAAACACACCAAATCACCACAGAAACATGTGAGATTTATTTATTTTAAATGCCTGAATTTTAATAGTAGCAGCAGTGGGTTTTTTAATAGCAATAAAACGTCGTATTGATTTTATTTTATTTTATTTTATTTTATATATTTTTAGACCTGCCCATTTGGGCATGGGATGGGACCATGCAAATTGTTTGAACCATTCCACCAATGGCATCACCAGATTTTTGACTTACACTTCTGGATGTCTCGGAGGGCATAAAAAGCTGAGGCACCTTCCAGAAATCACAGTCGGGTGAATGGATGTGGTTGAAGGAGGAGGGCTGGCTGCTGGTGCTGGTGTGATCCGATCGAGATTGAGGAGGGTGGCTGGAGGCTTTAGGATTTAAGTTAGGCAGGCAGGGAGGGAATTGAATTTATAAAATAATTTCTTTGATTCCCTGCAGCTTTGTCTGCTGAAGGGAATAGCAGTTTATTCTTTATTTCTTCTCTGGCAGTTTGTGAGGATTTTTTTTTCTGATATTGGATAAAGGGGGAGGTTCGACAGGGAGTGGGAAGTGTGGATTTTTTTTAAAAATATATTATAGACTACCATTTATTTTCTATTTTCCCAACTTCAATTTGCTTGCACACTCACACATTTGGGGTGCAAGCCAAGAACAGAACCTCTATCCTCCTAAGTGATATCCTAACTGCCCACTCGCCCGTCCGCCCACACTGCGACCCGCCTGCGGCCCGCGCCGCTGCCCGCCCACTCGCCCACTCGCGGTCGCCACCCGCCCGCTCGCCCACCCGACGCCTCCCCCCTGCCGCTGTCACCGCCCGCCCATGACCCCCCCCACCACCGCCCGCCCGCACCTCCCCCGCCGCCCGCCCCACTGCCCCGCCCACTGCCTAGGGCGCAAAAGCACCTAGCACCGGCACTGATTGCGGGACGCCCCTATGCTCTGGGGGAAATCAAATCACGCTAAATCACGGTGGAAACGACAGATGACAAACGACAAATGAAATGACAATTTTTTGAAAAATTTCGCGACAAATGGAAACGACCCGAAACGGACCTCTTCCGACAAATGAAAACCCGAAACATCATTTTTTTCTGGTCGTGCCCATGTCTATAGATAGATAGATAGATAGATAGATAGATAGATAGATAGATAGATAGATAGATAGATAGATAGATAGATAGATAGATAGATAGATAGATAGAACCACTAGCCACATGGAAAAGCACATGGACAAGCCTGGCAGTTAGCAAAGCTCAACACTAGAGATGGGCACGAAACGAGCAATTTTTCATTTTCATTTTCGTTTTTTCATTTCATTATGTAACGAAATGAAAAACAAATTTTGTCTCCAAAATGAAACAAAATGAACCGAAACAACAGAAATTTTGTCGTGCGTTTCATTTTCGTTGCGGCAAATACATTGAACTGTAATGAATGCTAACGAAACAGCAATTTTTCATTTTCGTTTTCATTTTTTCATTTCGTTATGTAATGAAACGAAAACAAATTTTTTTGCAAAAAATTCACGAAAAACAAAAACGAACCGAAACGGACCCCCTAAACAACAAACGACAAACGAAACACCATTTTTTTGAGTCGTGCCCATCTCTACTCTACACATTCATAAATAATACATAATCATAAATATTCAGAGGTAGATCCATAGGTTCCATTCTTGAAATGTTTTGGTGGAAAGAGACATGAAATCAGTTAGCTGAGAGTCAGATGAATGTCAGTTGCTTTAAAGAGGGTCTTGTAACTGACCAGAGTCTGGTGGAAAGAAGATACTGTAGTAACAATAAGTGATTGCATTAAACCACCTCTTTATTAAAGCACATAATTATATCCACCATAATCATATCAGTAACTTTGAACATCTGATTGTAAACCAGTAAATTTATCTTGCTTTGTTTGAAACTATAAGCCTTTGGTGCCTGACTCTCTTTCTTAACATATAAGTGTACAGTGACCTGGTAGTGTAATTGTGTTAATACCTGGAAGGGGTTGCCTAAATAATTGGTGGTGGTAGCATAAGTAAACCAAGGTTGTCACACCACCTATCTCTAGAGAAAAGAACTGACTTAGTGGAGTTATACAGAATGTATGATCCATATGGTGTTGTCAAATATGACGAGTAGAGATGGGCACGACTAGGGAAAATGACGTTTTCGAGTTGTCATGTGTCGGAGGCAGTCCATTTCGGCTCGTTTCCGTTTTTTGCAAAATTTTGCAAAAATTAGTCGGTTCGTTTTTTCGTTTTTTTGTTGTCGTTAGTACTGGTTTGGGGGGGTAGCAGGCTCCTGGAGGGAGCTGCAGGAGTCAGCCAGAGCCACAAGTGACGGACTGGCAGACTCTTTGCACCCGCTGTGTCTCACGTACTTGCATGTAGTGCAATGCAAGTAGATCTGGCTTAGGGTTAAGACGGGTTAGCGCAAGGGCTAGGGTTAGGCTAGTTACGGGTGAGGTTAGGGTGAGTATTGGGGTGCACCTCTGGGTGCCTCTCTGACCCACTTAGAACGACAGTGTACTGGCGTATGGGTTAGGCTTAGGGTTCGGGTTTGGGCTACGATTAGTGGGCTGTTTATGCCCGATTGGCACATCCCAGAAGTCTCTGTGGTCAACCTGGCCAAGTGGCCATGCGATTGGTGGAAAATAAAATCAACGGAGACTTTTTTTGCAAGAAAAACCCACTGCTGCTACTGTAAAAATTCAAGCATTTAAAATAGTTAATTTTCACATGTTTCTGTGGTGCTTTGGTGGGGTTTTGGGCAACGGTTTCAAAAAAAATATTGCGGTCGCCATTTTGGATCCCCCCCACCGCATGGCAAATGGATGCGCCCTCCCAGCCTGGTACAGTCAGCAAAACCTGGCCATGTGATTGGTGGAATGGCTCCAAAACTTTGCATGGTCCACTCCCATGGGCGAGCCCATCATTGCGAATGCGCAGGTGTAATAAAATAAAATAAAATAAAATAAAATAAAATAAAATCAACGGAGACTTTTTTGCAAGAAAAACCCACTGCTGCTACTGTAAAAATTCAAGCATTTAAAATAGCTAATTTTCGCATGTTTCTGTGGTGCTTTGGTGGGGTTTTGGGCAACAATTTCAAAAAAAATATTGCGGTCGCCATTTTGGATCCCCCGCACTGCATGGCAAATGGATGCGCCCTCCCACCCTGGTACCAGCAGCGCAGCAGTAGCAATAGCCAAGGAGAGGGGGACGGGGAACCCCCCCCCAAATAAAACACCCTTCTGGCCAGGTAGGTGCCCTCAGACAGTTTTCGCCTACTTTTAGGGCCGGGAATCAGTTTTTTTTTTACTTTTAAAAACTTTTTTTCTGTGCCGCTTGGCATTGCGCGATCGCCGCAATGCAGGTAACGAGCACGACAAATCAGACCAAATTGTTCGTTCATTGGTTCGAGCTCGAATTCTGGTGGAGTAATTCCCGTTTCCGTTTCCGTAGAGTAACGGAACTGAGTAACGGAAACGGAAACGGGAATACCGCTAAGTCGTGCCCATCTCTAATGACGAGCCATCAGTCCTAACTGGTATGGCCAATGTTGAGAATATATGGGAGTTCTACATCACCTGGAAGACAAAGTATTCACCATTGCTGTAGTACTGGATCAAAGTGATCTGAGCTACAGGAAGTAGTTTCACTTGGGAGAAACATAATGAATCTAGAATAACTGCATTGTGCCACCCTACTACAAAGAAACATTACAACACCGTAATTAGTTCATTCAATTATTATACAATAAGCATTGTTTGTGACTATATGTCTATATCTACCTATCCATATATTTATTAAAATATTTTAATCTGCCTTTCCCAAAAAAGCACCCAAGGCAGCTTCCAAAATTGAAAAGACAATATGAAACACTCCAGACACTAAATTATGCAAATATTAAAGAAGAATAAATAACATATTAAAATTATAAGATAAAAGCATTACAAAAACAGATTTAAGCAACAAAGTATAAACCATCCTGTTTATTGTTTCCTAGATATATTGTTGATATATTCCAGAGCTATCTCTATAGTATATATAGTGCCAGAATATATTGACAACAATCTCAGTTTGGCTTGTTTGTGGCTTGGCTATACATACACACACATGCGCACACAGTCACAAGTGAATCAAACTCAGGTTGTTGTTGAATTTAAAATTTTTACAAAGATTCATGGATTATAAATACTAATAGCAATTCCAAAACACATAATACCAGATGATATATTGCTGCTGCACAAGTACCACCACACACACAAATAATAACCCAATCAGCCTCAGGACTACAGAAAGTTTAGAGATAAGTACTTTTTAAAAACGTTTGAAACAAAGGGAGGGGGAGGAGAAGAGGATGAGTCAGGGTTATATGGCTATACTCCAAATAGCTCAGCTACATAACTGGAGAGATGCTAAGAGTGAGTGGAAGGAAAGTCAGTAGGACTGCAGTAGAGAGCCAAGGTGGGAGTGTATCTTAAGGGAAATAAAAAGATTTCCGGAAGTTGACTGAATGACAATAAAGCAGAATCTTAAGGAAAGCTTGGATTTAACTTATCTTTAATGTTCCTAGTTAAAAATCAAGCGTAGCATGTAGCAAGGGAAAATGTTTTTAACTAATATAATCCAGGTGGATGGTGGGGGAGGACCAAATGCATAATGTACAAAACGTTCATTTATAAATGCATTGGGAAGTGGGAAACCATACAAAAGGCGGTCTTGGAATATTAAAATACTCTGAAGCAAGGGCCCCTGTAAAAATCCAAAACAGAGGTCATGGCAAATTGCTTAGCTCTTTGCATTACATGTTAGTTTGGTAATGACCATAATTAGGTAGACTTAGGAAAGTGAAAAGTAAGACTGTAATGCGATCTCTGAAAACAAGGCTGAGTACAGCTCTTTAGAATAAGTGCAATTTGAAGCCAGGGATCTGTCTCCTCACCATTTTATAGAACTGCGGCGGGGGGGGGGATTATGCCTTCTGATATATTTGATGGATTAAAGCAAAATCCAGCCTGGAATTTCCATTACAGAGCATCAGGAGTGCCTCTGACGTGACCTTTGCAAAAATGGCACATGATAGGTCATGGGGGAATAAGTAATTCCTAGATAGGCAGAAGGATAAAGAGGCTTTGACTTTTATGTAGACTGTAAGTTATTACCCTCTGATTTTTAAAAGAATCAATGACAGAGTGTGTTCGTTTTCTGTGTTTTGTGTCACACCCCCCAGTGCCACAGTTTTGATGACAAGAACAGTATGTTTTCTTTCAGTTCACTAAGATGCCATGTCCAATGCTATAGTCATGAGAGGGTACCACAACAAATTGTTGCATTGTGGAATGTGGTTGGTCCAAATTTTAGCTATCCAATTCCAAGCCCCTCTCTCAGTGTTCTCCTGCCTCAAAACAGGAAGTCAGCATTCATCACTACCAAGCATGCTCAGTTCTCCTTAGTAAGTCATGGCACGGGAGAATTTTTCCTGTGGTTAGGGTACTTCTCAAGGTCTACATTTGTCTTTGTCTCTCAGAAAAACTTGGAGTCCTCTCAGATCTGCTGATACCTTTTTCTTGCCCATGGGTAGCAATCCTCCACCTACATAAACAAAAGCTCTCACCTGTTGAGCACTGGAAATATTCCAATTCTTTAAAAAAAACCCACCAAACTTCCAGTTTATGAATGTATTGTGGAATAATGTGCTTATCTACCCATGATTCAAAACACCGGGGAAGGATCTGATATTGGTGAATAATTTCACACATGTGTTGGTGGCAAGAAAAAGATTGCCTGAATATTGACATCACCAGTAGTAGCAATCAAGATGATCTATACAGGATACCCTCTTCTGCTCACTGCTGTTCAGAAAATGACACTAAGCAAGGGAAGATCTCAGAAACTGTATCCTTCTTCATCAGTTAAACACTTATCACTCAAACACAAAGCAATTGTCAGGGCCATTTTGTTTTGTTTTGTTTTGCTTTGATGAGTGTGAAAAAAATTACCTGACAATTGTTTAGTGAGAAGATGGGTATAATGGTTTAAACTTGACAGGATATAGAAAGCTCTGCTACCGCTGAGTAAGTCTACACAAAGCAAACCCAAGCAACAAATAAAACTAGTGATTTCTCCGCTTAAACCATTAAGCTTCTAAAGATTTGATATCCCTTCTTCTTGAAATATGTTTTTAAATATTTTTTACAATCACACAATCCCTTTGCTAGCACCAGTGCCTGTTTGGCCACTAAGAAGATACAGTAACATGTTCGCTTCAGTGTCAGCTAATTGTGTCCGGTCTGAAAAGGTCAAAAGTTCAGATTACAAATACACACTCCCATACCTGATACTTATTTCCCCTATGAATATTTCAACCCCTGCAGCCTGGATTCTTTCTAAACAAGAAGAGACTTGGACCAACCTCATCTTATCTTTGAAGATAAGTCAGGTAGATATTTTAAATTTATATGAGCTACTTTAAAGCTGGGGACATTTAGGATCACTTGTTTCTGCACAGGAGTATTACAATGGTTTTGCTTTTTTAAACAAAAAACATAACACTTTGCCCAAAATATCTCCAAATTTGGCACAAAGCAAGAGTAGTTTCTCTGCTAGATCCATGCCAAATTTGGTGCTGATCCAAAGACCAGCTTCAACATTATAATCAATATTATACAAATCAGTTCTTAGAATCTATAGAATGTTGATTTGCTATGGTGAAGCTATAAACCCAAATCTGTCACTCAGTTGGATTTCTGTAGAGAACTAGCAACACAGAAATAATCACTTGAAACATTCAGATATAAATGAGTTTGGGTCATGTCCTCTTTACTTGCATAAGGAACAAAGCACTGGATTATGCCATGTCAGCCACAAGCCATATGAGCCACATTGAGTGTCATCAGAAAAGTACAACAGGTAAACATTCAGTGAAAGGCATCTATTTTCCATGGGGGGGGGGGGGCAGCAGCAGCAAAAACAGTAAACATGGGAATGAAAATATTTCAGAAGTTAACAAGACTATCGCTCTTAGAAATTGTTTTTAGGTCTGTGTCATTAGCTTGTTTCCATGAAGGAGAAACACTCCTCTAGATGCCCACAGCTAGATTCTGTCCCAGGTGGATCTGGAGTTCATGGCTACTGGACTTCTTTTTGAGAGATAGAAACGTTTCGCTGTTCATCCAAACAGAAATGCAGCTGGTGCAAACCCTGACTCTTATAGGCAGCTTTGACCTCTAGTCACCCTGGCCTCAATTAGGCTCATCAGATGAACTAAATAGGCTCGTTAGGGAGACAATGGTATCCTTAGCCTTGAGGTGAACCATGGCTTAAGGTGCTGAAACCTATCAAGAAAGGGTCGTTAATGGGTCGTTAGCTATGGCCTTGGTGTAATTTTTGATTTGTCTTGGTAGTCTGTTGAGGGAGGGATTTTCAATGCTCACATGAATGGCCTCCCTTACTCTCTGGCATACATATCAAACTAATATGTGTACATCCTTTCAATAATGGCCCTTTCTGAATAGGAGAAAGCAATGGGTGTAATCCTGCAGACAATTAGGTTGCTTAAATGCCTTTGATGTTCTTAGAATTAAATCAGTCCTACCAAATCTGTGTGGTGTTTGAAAAGACCTTTTTCTCTGTTTGTAGCATGATTCTTCCGAAAAGTACCCTTAATTCTGGGATGGCCACTGCTTTGCTCAAGGCCCACTTTGGATATCAAGTTACATTTCAGCCTGTCTTCACTTTCAGTGAAAGGCATCTATTTTCCTGATGAGCTGGTGGGAGTCAACAGTAAGTATTGATCTGTGTCAAGGTTTCCTGAAACAGCCAGGTCAGGTCTGATGATGACTGCACAATCCAGGAAAGCCACCCTGTTGTCTTGGGTGTCTTCTCTAGTGAACCTAATATTAGGGTCCACTGCATGGTGGTCTGTAAAGGCCTGTACTTCAATTTGAATTTTCACCCAGGTATCATCTACATCTCCTGAAGTGAGATGGTGTTCCCTGGGAAGGTGTTGAGTGCTTCCCACTTCTTCCATGTATAGGTTTGCAACAATTGGTGACACTGGAGAACCCATGCACAACCATGCTTCTGTCTGTAGAAGTCCCCTCTGTACATGAAATATGTGGTATTCGACTCAGGTTAGGAGCAGGCATATCTTCTGGGTTGAAGGTGCTTTTTCTTAGTCTTCTCTTTACCATCGTTAGGGCATCAGTGGTGGGGATGTGTAAAGAGCGATGTGACAAAAGGATACCATGGTTTCATCTGTATCCAGTTTCAGCTCCCTGACTTTAGAAACAAACTCCTCTGAATTGTGTACATGGTGGTCCGTGAGTCCAACCAGTGGGGCTAGGATAGTTGCCAGGTATTTTGCAATCTTGTACGTCACTGAATAATACTGCTGACAATTGGTCAAGGGGGATTCCTTGCTTGTGGATCTTTGGAAGTCCATAAAAGCAGGGGATGGTCTCTCCAGGATATAACTGGTGGTAGGTCACCCTGTCAATTATGTTGTCTTGCTCCAGAGTTTTAAGCATTCTATTACTTTCTTCCTGTAATTGCTGGTGGGGTCAGTTTTTCATATGTGTGTTGGTCCTAAAAGTGTAATAACCTTCTTGTGATAGTCCACCGTGTTGAGGACGACAAGAAGCTGAGGGATGTCAGAGCACTTCTCTCTTGGCTGGTGAGGTTGGGTGGTGGTGGTTGAGCACTGGAGAGTGCAGCAGAGACTTTTATCCTGAGTAGTTCTGCTTCTGCTGCTGGCAGATTGTTGCTGTGGATGGCCGATTCTGTAGCTGTGATGAAATCCACAACAGGAACCTGCCTGGGTGTGATGGCAAAATTTAGGCTTTGCATCTCTCACAGTTCCCTGTTTGAGAGGTTCTTCACCTACTGGGTGTGTCTGGGTGAGTTCCCTGTTTGAGAGGTTTGTCCTTTACATCTCCTGTCATGGTCCCCTCATCCTTCTTCCTCCTACCAAACTCTTTTGCTGACTGTTGCCGGGAGAGGAGAAGCTCAAACTTCTTCTTTGCAATTGTTGTGCTTTCTGGACAAATTCTATGACTGCATCCACTGCTGGTTTGGATAGGGTAGAGAGTAGTTCTTGGTGAATGTGGTCTTTTCTGTGTTGCAGTGTGTCAAAGGTGTGCACTTGTCTGATCTCTGAGAAGTTGTTCTTGGCTGGGGGATATTGTTAGCCCGATGGCTTCCTTACTGTCGATGTAGGCGGAGGCTTGTTGGGGTGAGACTTTGTTGTCTGCATCTCAAGTTGAAACAGCCTTGTAGCTGCTACTTTTCTGGCTGTTCTTTCAATTCTCGCACCAAGGGGCATCTGGCCCCAGGCAAAGCAATATGTCTGTGAAGATTCTCATCCAGGTGAGTTTATCTGGAAGTTGAGTCATGGCTACTGGACTTCTTTTTTGAGAGATAGGCTGGTTCATCCAAACAGCTTCATCGGTCTGAATGCAGCTGGTGCAAACCCTGACTCTTATAGGCAGCTTTGACCTCTAGTGGCCTCAATTAGGCTGATGAACTAAATAGGCTCGTTAGGGAGACAATGGTATCCTTAGCCTTGAGGGCACATGGCTTAAGGTGCTGAAACCTGAAAGGGTCGTTAAGTTAGCTATGGCCTTGCAAAGCTTTTTGATTAGTCAGTTACCAGAACTCATAAGTCCTACTCCATGTAACCAAAAGTGAGGAATAGAGATGGGCAGGAAATGTGACAAAGCTGCATCTCTCACATGGCACCACAAGTGCCATGGCTGGCAGGCCACTCCTCATTGGTTCTTTGCCAAGCACAATCTTGGAAAGCTTCCCTTCCCTGCCTCCTCAGGCAGCCAGCCAATCCAACAAGGAGGCAGGGTCGAGATTCTCCCCACACAGCTGATGGCTGGCCAAGCTGGAGGTCCCTGACCAATGATAGTCAGTGCCTGCAGAAGAGTGGGGAGGTTAAGTACCAGCTAAAGCACATCACAAACCACTTCACTATGCTTCATCTCACCTGATTTGCCAGAAGCCCTAAGCACATCCGGTCACCTGATTTCAGTAAAGCAGGGTGGATGGGAGTACTTGGATGGGAGACCACCAGGGAATACCAGGTGCTGCTGTAGGTGCCTGGAGTATGAAATGGCAAACCACTCCAGTATTCCTGCCAAGAAAACTCCATGGAATGGGGTCATGGAGAGTAAGTCACGACTGTAATGATACAACACACACACACACACACACACACACACACACACACACACACACACACACACACACACACACACACACACACACACATGCTTCATGCTCATTTCTACTGAGGAATGCTGAGAGTTACAGTCCAACAACAACTGGAGAGTCACACGTTCTCTAGCCTCACTTTAAAACAATACCTATGTGATATAACAAAAACAACCACTAACTATATTATATTATAGTTATAATATAACATTAACTAACCACTATATTCCACAATGTGGCACTGAAAAGTGCTGCATGGCTTGGAAAATATATTCTCTGTGTAAGAAATGTTATGTGTACCCATTGATCTCATGGCACCTGAAATCAAGGTTACGTTGCAAAGGCACCATCAAATATGGCTGCTTCCTTGGCAGGTATTGTTTGTTGGGAATGCTACCTAGCTTCTGAAAGTGAATTTAGCAGCATATCTTTAAAATCAGAGTCTTAATTCATAACCAAAGCCAATGTTTTATGCACTAGACCCCTGTGATACTGAAGTCACTGAAACCAGAACAAAGATGTTTGATAATAGGTCTGGAAAATTTATCATTAACAGTACAGGATAGATAACTGTTTTATTATTAATACAGAGAAAATATCCTTGAATTCTTTCTCCAAAGTTCTGAATAAACACCATTTACCTTGTCTGCCATTGTTGTCTGATCTATGTAGGAATTAAAAGAGGCAGCATATCATCTAAAAAGTATTGTACAAGTGACATAAATAATTGCTTCTAGATTCAAAGTAAGAATTTTATGGGAAGCACTGCAGATAATGGAAGAGCCAAACACTGGCTTGTTATTTCCCACCATTTTCTGGCTGTGGACACCTCAAATATCGCTTGGCAACAAACTGGCAGACAACCAACATAACTTGGCAGTACAAGGCAATACAATTTATGCAATCTTAAATTCCTTGTTGCTGCGGCTTGGGGTTTGCCCCCCCCTTCCTAAAACCACTCCTTAGTAATAGAATACCTCATCTCTTTTCTTCTTGCCTTCCTTCTTTGTTTCCAATGGTAACCCATGTTATATTATGTTCCCCTCTTTGATTATCTGGAAAAAAATTAATGAAACATCATACAAGAGAAGTAGGACCATGTAGCTTCTACATTATCCCAGTTGTATCACAAGTACTCTTGTCATAGCAACACAGTGAGGATTTCAGAATCTGGAAATACTACCTTTTATTTTAGAAATAAAATAAAAGTCACTTTTCAAGCACTATTTGTTTATTTATATAGTACCACTTGGTATATGTGAAATTCTCCTGAGAATCATTCACTGCCCCAAGGAGTTTATAATTTAAGAGAGACATGAGGAAGAAAGCAACGGAGGAAGAAGGGAATGGAAGCTTGACTAAGCTGGGGGAAGGGTTAGGGTTAAGGTTATCTTCATTTTGCAATAAAGTCTAGGGGCTAGAGTGCTCATCTAGAGGCTGCCTGAGAAAGGTGAGTTTTTAAAAGAAGCTTAAACAGAATCAGTGAGGTGATTGTACAGAGGCAATTGGAGAGGCATTTCTAGATATAAGGGCACTAAGGAGAAATGGGAAGTCATTACAGGGCCTTCTTGCAGTGGTGTTAATTTAGGACCTTTCGCTGGGATCCTTCACATAGATTGTTACAATTTCTGTCTTTCTTGAAATCATTTCAGTCTAGGCCTACCACACCTCTTTCTCCATCCTTGTCTTACTAGAAATAATGACACCATCCCTGAAATTCTAATTGGCCATTAAGAGTGATAATAGTAATTACACAGCACTTTAGGTTCTAAAGGCTCTGCATAAGCATTAAGTGGGACTTCCAATTATTGTTTTTCTATAACAATGCATGACCTTAGTTTATCATGGTACGTACAACCTAAATTGATAGTCAGCAAAACAAAAGAGAAGGCGGGAATAAGGCATTCTTCCTCAAGGCCCATCATTCTCTCTCTCTCTCTCTCTCTCTCTCTTTATATATATATATATATATATATATCTCTCTCTCTCTCTCTCTCTCTCTCTCTCTCTCTCTCTCTCTCTCTCTCTCTCTCTCTCTCTCTCCATTCCTCATTGGTGCTAGAGATTTGTTCCCTAGTGAACGTATTTAGATGGAATTTATTATGGAAGCCCAACAACTGAACAGAATGACTCAGAATGCTTCCTTAATCAAGGAGGCTGCTGTGTGTAGATGGTGGTTGTGGTGGTATGTTGTTGTTTCTTAATTGCTCTCTGAATTAACCTTGGTGATATATAAATCCAAAAATAAATACATAAATAAATAAATGCATAAATAAATAAATAAATCTGTGCTGCCGCTGTGAGAGTTAATAGATGCATCTGAAAGGGAAGGGTGTTTTTTTAAGCCTGTCATTTCTTTAATCATGTTAAGGAAGGAATGAAGGGCAAAGCTTTCAGGTGAATATTAGACATGGGCACGGAACAGCGAAATTTCTGTTTCCGTTACCGTTCTTCATTTCCGTTACGTAACTGAACGAAGAACGAACAATTTGGATGGGTCAGGCTCAAACTGAACAGAACCAACAAAAAGTTGTTCGGTGCTGTTCGTTTCCGTTAGTGGCGGCGTGCGATAAAATGGACTGGCGCTGTGGGGAAAAACTGGTGCAGGAAACCGCAGCTTTTTTTGGGCAGAGCCCCAAGCACCGATCAGCTGTAGTGTGAGGGGCTTGGGGCTTGGCAAAAAATAGTTTTAAAAGCCCCTGCTTTCCCAGCGCCGATTGGGCACATTGGGGAAGGGAAGCTCCCTGGCATATTTTTAAACCTCCTTTGCTTTTTAAAGAACAAGAAAATAATTTTCTCTGCCTCCCACTGCCACCTCCGGAACTCTGGTTTAAGCATGCCTAAATAAATCAAGCTATTTATTCCTAGCCAAGGTTTGGGTGCTCGCTTTCTTACATTCTCCTCCCCCCCGCTTTGCTGTGTCATCATAAAAAAGGAAAACGAGCGAGCTCAGCAAAGTACACCCCCTTGGCCTCCCCTTTCCTCTGGATCTCCCGGGCTTGCCTCCTCCGCCCTCATGGTCATGCCCTCCGTGCTGTGTGTGTGTGTGTGTGTGTGCGCGCGCGCGACGCGCATGTGTATGGAGAAGAGGGGGAAGCTGGTGGGGATTCTGGGAACAATGCTGTGCTCCTTAAAGGGGTGGGTTGTCTTTCCGCATCCATTTGGCAATGAGGGTGAGGGACCATGAGGCAGAGAAGGCAGCAACCCCAGGAGGAGATCCCGAATCAAGGTGGGGCTAAAAGAGGGTGTATTTCGCTGAGCTCGCTATGTTGCTATTTTGCTTTTTTGTGACGGTATGGTAAAGGGCGGTGCACCTGTTCCGGAGTTTGGGAGGTGGTGGCGGTGGCAGAAGACGGCAAGAATTATTCTTGTTCTTTTAAAAACAAAGGAGATTTAAAAATAAGCCAGGGCACTTCTGCCACAATGCACCCAGAAAGCACGAGCTTTTAAAACTTTTTTTTTGGCTGAATCCCAAGCCCGCGCTACAGCTGATTGGCGCTTGGGGCTGTTCCAAAAAAAAAATGCTGCGGTTTCCATGCTTGCTTTTTCCCCATAGGAATGCATTGCTTCAATGCATTTGTATGGGAAAATGACAATCGAACCAAAACGACAAACGGAACAAAGTTTTTCTAGAAAAATCAATTTCAACGGAACCGAACTGAAATAAAAAGGGCCCGAACCAAAATGGAAATGGAACACCACTTTTGCTTTTTGTGCCCATCTCTAGTGAATATTAAATAATCTGGAAGAATTCTGTGCCAGGCTTCCCCACCCAGGAAGTACACTCATTGCTGGAGCCCTTTGTCTGTGTTAATCGTGGAGAGAATCTTACCAAGTTATTTACTGGTGAAAACGAGATGGCAGTAACAAGCAATGGAAGACAGTGTTGTTTTTCATTTTGCATGGATGCCCCTCTACAGAAGCATGCAATTCTCACATTAATCTCCTCAAAGCCTTGATTGTCCTGGCTTCCTGTTACAAATCAACCTAGGGATGGCAGTCCCATATAATCCCATTAGAATGCTGAAAAGCAGGGTGTTACAGTGCCAGGCAATAGAATAAATGCAGAACAGTGAATATAATAGGGATTGTATTGGCCCAAAATAAAATAGAGGCATTGTTTGGAAATGGATAAATAGAGTGTTTCAGGCTCCTCTTCATTGTTGCTAAATAGCCACAGATGCTTTCAGAGCTGATAAAGAAGTGAGCAGGATTAGCTTAAAATGCAGGTGGTTTCATTCAGGTTTTCTTCAAACACATACACAAACGACCAGCTTACTAGTCATGTGTGACTGCATTTGGTAAGGCTAGCGGGGAAACTAAAAAACATACAGTATACTGTTACTGTATCCTAGCTGGCTCCAGTCTGGCTACTTTAAAACTATCTCAATTGACAAGCAGAAAGCCATTGTGGCTAGCAAGATGCAGTTGCACACTATTGACTTTATTTTGCCAATTTGTTTTGATCAGGAAGAAGTCCCACTCTTCTGCTTATTGAATGTTCTTGATTAGATTCTGTTTACAATCAGGCTGTGCCTATAAATTAGACATTGCTAGATCTCCAGGACATATTTTGAAATGGTGTCCTCCCTTTCCACTTTGTGCTATTTATATATATATATATACATAGCTTAGCAGATAAATAGATAACCCACCAACTGAGGACAACCTTAGGTTCTTTTAACTGGACTCTGGTGTTACACTGAATTGTACAGAAGAGCATAACAGAGCACGGCAATGCCCTCTCTCTTACCCCATGGCTACATCTGGAGAGAGAATATGACGGTTATCCAGGTGATCTCAAGTGAATACTAGTTTCTTTCTAACATTGCTTCATATGGAACTGACGTAATTTGGTGAGGTACAATACCTTTTAAAATGGCACCCACTGGGAACCATTTGTTAAGCCATGTTTCTGCACTCAGCATTTGAGTACCTCAGGTGCATGACTTTCACCACAGATGTAGCAGGCCACAAAATGAATCTCTTGCAGATGTACCTCAGATGGAAATTACGTATCCATGAGGTGATCCTTGGGGAGTCAGTGGAGTCGTGTTTTATCCAGGAGAGGCAGGGTCATAACTAGCATGAGGCAACTAGGGCTTTGTCTTAGAGGTCATGCCACTTTCCCCGGTCTTCCAAAGACTGGTCTGGCGGCCCAGAAAAGACAGTGACAGACCAGGTCTGTGACTGTGCAACCAGCAAACCAGGTTGCCAGGGGAAAGCAGAGGAAAAGTGCATATCTGGCCCAAAGCAGCAAATAGTGGGGCTACTTGAGATTCAGTGGTCCAAACATCTAGGCTTGCTTACTTATTAATATAAGTGAATATCACAAGCATATGGGTGGTACGGATTGCATGGAATCTCCTATAGAATCACCACGGTCTCTCCTAGTTCTGCACTAATTCACCAACAAAAGGTTGAGCATGAGAATGATTGTAACCAGGAGTAGGATACCAGTTCTGTGGACTCTTCTTGTAGAAACTCCAGGTGTCTGAAGAGAGATGGTGTTTGCTTTGAATCTAAGAAATCTGAGTTCTGCTTTTGTCATGAACTAATGGTGTAACACTAGACCAGATCAGTACCACCTTCCCATCTGTTAAACGTGAATCCTGAGCTGCCTAAACATTTGTTGTTGAGGTAAAATAATGAAGATTGCAAAGCACTTAGCAAATTAGAAGTATGGTAATGTTAGTAGTTCAGGGGTGTCCCCCTCCCCTCCAATAGGCCAGGGTATGTAGTTTTTTTTTTAAGTAAATCCATTTACAAATTAGTAAGTGTTGTATGTGGGTATTCCCCTACTCCCCCCCACACACACACACTGGAAAGTGGATAATAACATCAAGCTAAATCCCGAAAATGCAGAAATGTATTGGAAAAGATTTTGATTCCTATGCTCTTCAGTATATTATGTTTGCTTGCCTCCAGGGGACAAGGGCTGTCTTGAAAAGCTGCCACATTTATTCTTCATGTCAGCACCCAATGGCTAGACAACCACTCCAGAGGAAGTTTTTAGTAATCAGGGGACATACCAGCCGGAGACAAAAGTATTGAACCAGGTGAATAGAAAGGAAGCTGAACTTTACATAGCAATTAGACATGGGCACGGAGCGGCGAAATTCTCGTTTCCGTTTTCAGTTCTCATTCTCGTTACGTAACGGGTAACGGTAACGAGAATTACTCCGCTCCAGCTCGAACCCGAACCGAAAAAGAAAAATTGGGTCTGATTTTTCGTTGTCGTTCATGGCATCACGGTGATCGCGCGATGCCAAGCAGCACAGAAAAAAAGTTTTTTAAAAAAACCCAATTCCCGGCCAAAAAAGCAGGCGAAAATATGCCTGCCTCAGTGAGGGAACCTACCAGAGAGGGGTGGTTTCTGGGGGGGTCCACGGCCTTCCCCCCCTCTCCTGTCCTGGGCTGCTGGTACCAGGCTGGGGGAGCCATCCTCGTCGTCTCCATTTGCCATGCGGTGGGGGGGATCCAAAATGGCGACCACAATATTTATTTTTAAATCGTGGTCCAAAAACCCACCAAAGCACCACAGAAACATTTGAAAATTAGGTATTTTAAATGCCTGATTTTTTATAGTAGCAGCAGTGGGTTTTTCTTGCAATAAAACATCTCCATTGATTTTATTTTTTTACACCTGTGCAATGATGGGCTGGCCATGGGATGGTACCATGCAAATTTTTGGACCCATTCCACCAATCGCATGGCCAGGTTTTGACTGAGACTTCTGGATGTGCCAGACGGCATAAAAATCCCACTAACCCAAACCCTAACCCTAACCCTAACCCTAACCCTAACCCATACGCCAGTACACTGTCCTTCTTAGTGGGTCAGAGGCACCCAGAGGTGCAGCCCACTAACCCACCCTAACCTTAACCGTAACCCTAAGTCTAGCCCTTACCCTAACCCCAACCCTAACCCAGATCCGTACGCAAGTACACTTTCCTTCTTAGTGGGTCACAGGCACCCAGAGAGGTGCCTCCCACAGCCCACTATCCCCTACCCCTATCCCATTCCCTAACCTGTATGTCTGTACGCTAGTACGCTCCCCTTCTTAGTGAGTCAGAGGCACCCAGAGAGAGAGGTACCTCTGCCACTTACCCCAACCCTAACCCTAACCCCAACCCAAACGACAAACGACAAATGGAAACGACAATTTTTTGAAAATTATCATGACAAACAGAAACGAGCCGAAACGGACCCATCCCGACAATCGAACACTCGACACGTCATTTTTTCTGGTCGTGGCCATCTCTAATAGCAATATATATATATATAAGCAATGCCAACAGGCTCTGAACATTATACTGTATATGGAAAATACACACACTTAGGCACATTGGCAGGCAGGCAAGCAGGCAGGTGTGTGCACACGTGCACACACACACACACACAGAGAGAGAGAGAGAGAGAGAGTGTTCCTACATATTTTAGAGCTAACCATAAAATGTACAAACAATCAACATATTCACTGTTGGAAATCATGTCTTTAAAACTTTCATGTCAGCAATGACTTGTAATTAGAGATGGGTTTTTGGTTTCAGAAGTGCTCAGCTTCCAAAATGAAACATGGCAGCCCAGCTGGAGTTTGGAACCGGAGGAAGGAAATCAACCAATCCCAACCTTGTGCTGGTGTCACACGGGGCTAAACTATGATCAGGAAGAAGCTTCCAACACATCATCTTTCCTCCCCCCTGGCACTGGCCATACCTCCCTGGCTGATTTGCCAGTACCAGGGAGAAGGAAAGATGACATCAGAGGCTTCTTCCTCATTGAAGTTTAGCCCTGTGCGACCCTAGCACAAGGTAAGGGATTGATTGATTTCATTTCTCTGGTTCTGAATGCCAGCTGGGCTCTGGCATTTCATTTCAGAAGCTGACCACTTCCGAAATGAAAAGCCCATCTCTATTTGTAATATCACATATCTGCCTTACTTTGGAACCAAGTCATTACCACTGAGGGTCACAACTATATTATGAAGTACCCTGAGATGCCAGTTCAAGGAACCCACCCTAGAACATAACTTTCTGTCCCTGCCATTCCTACATGGTCCATTCTCCAAGGCCCAAATTTCAGCCCCAACTGGATGGTCTGACATAGTTAACTGTCCAGAAAATATGGCTGTGACTGCGCAACAACACTCAAGCATGACAAGTCAGCAGCACACCTGCAACAATAAGAACCGAAAACAAATATCCATACCTAGCATTTTGGTAGGGTAGACACATAAGAACGGTATTTTTGAGAAGCCCACCCAACCTTCTTGATATCATCCACCCCATATCCCAAGACAGCCACTGTGGATGCTGCCCCAATGTGAAAGGAATGTGTTCCAAAGCAACACCCATGAATCCCAGCCTTGCTCCAGGCCTGAGAATTAACCTCCCAAAACTGATATTTTGACAGTGGTAGTCCATCTCTGTGCTGTAGGAAGCGTCCTTCCTCTTTCCACCTGAGTTGAACATATTCACAGATCACTTGAACAGGGCAGATCTCCCTAGTAGAACATTTACCTAACAAAATAGCATGTCCTTTTCCTAACCAATCAGTTGTAGAATGTCATTAACTAATAACGATGTGATCCTTGGACGCCATCAAATCCATCCTCTGCAAAGAGGATCAGGACTCATCCTTCTTTGAAGCTGTTACTAGCTTATTACCCGCACACTCCAAAGAAAGCGAGTAGCATCACTGCCTTAAATAAACTAACCTCAGAGGAGTCTTTGCACACCAATTTCCAAATGCTAGACAGCTTAACTAAAAGAGCTTTCAAAATTGAAGTGCACATCTCCTTGCTCCTTCCCTTTTCTTTAATCCACCCCTCTATCATCTTTTGTATCTGGAAATCTCTTACAGGATGCCGGTACCCTTGTGCCTCAACAGAACATGTTAATGCAGACATCCTTCTTTGTACTGAACTGTGTGCCAATCCCACTTTGGTGAAGATAAACTACAAACTACATCAAGTGGTCAGCTGGAGCAGGCCACACCTGCTGTAACCCTTTCTTACTACAAAATTGTAAAACTTCTGTATATGTAACTGTGTCTAGTGCTAGGAGCTAGTGCTAAGCTCATGGTTCTATTGGCCTCTACAATCCAAGCCACCATGCCTCATCTAGAAGTCCTTCTGGTTGTTCCCATGCCCCTGACGCAAATACCTTGAACCTTTCACCCTGTTGACGGGTATGCCAGGAAAATGCCTCACATGAAAAACTGTATTAAACTACAAATATTTTTAAGGTAAAAGCTCACATTAACTTCAGAACCCTCTATGACTGGGATGGCTGTAAACCAACAGTTGTTGCATCAAAATCCCACTAATGGGGTGGGTTTCTCTGATGAATCCAAGGAATCTTAAACCTTGCTAGGCTCGTGCTGGTAGGATGTAGGGAAAGGAATTACAAAGGTCCTCCTCCTCCTCCCACTCATTCATTCATTCATTCATTCATTCATTCATTCATTCATTCCTCTATTCTTTGTTTCCCTCCCACTGACATCTACAGGAAAGAAATGGTCTGACTCCAAGACATTTTTAGTTTACCCACAGGTCTGGGAACATGTTTGGTATACAGGATCTGCAGTCTCTCCCAGCTTACCCACTGAATGGCCCACAAATAACCATGCTTGTGTCAGATATTCCATAAGGATACCAGGGATACAGGCTTGGTGGTGTCTACAAAGAGACCTCATCTGGAGGTCGAACTAGATGATAGTATGACTTGATAAAGCACCCTTCCTGAAGTAGTGAGACACATCTGTTTATCATAGCATGCATTTTTCCTCTCTGTTTCTCACACGTAGAGTACTTAGTTTTTTAATTTGGTACTGGAAGGTAAATATGGGCTGAATTTGTAAGTACGTTTACGGATGCAAATATATTATTGCACAAGATGAAAAGGGTCCATTAATACTGAATCTTCTTAATATCCGCGTTGACCCTCAGACTCTATCTTCTGTGCTGAGAACAGATTTTTTTTCCTGCATTAAGAATGGGAGAGGGGGAAATTCAGTGGATTTCCCAATGCCCTTTTCACAGGTATGGGGACTCAACCAAGGGGAGAGACTATGACAGTGGAGGCAAACCTTCAGCACTCCAGATGTTTTGGACCACAACTCCCAGAATTCTGAGCCTAGATTGCCAATGACAAAGGACTATGGGATTTGTAGTCCAAAACATCTGGAGTGCCAAAGGTTTACCACCACTGGACTATGAGGTCAGATTTAAGTCACACCAGCGACTTGACACAGACTCAGCTCAGGTTTTACTTTGATTCAATGACTTGGTCTCAACTTGCAACTCGACTACTGTCCCCTCCCTTTGTTTCAGCGGGGGAAAAGCCTGTTTTAAACAGGGCCTTGGCCTTGGCGCTTGAAACCAAAGACGTGCCAGCACCTCCGCCTTTTAAAGATAATAGGCTGACATATTTGACCATAAATTAAGATAAAATCAGTGTTCTTTGCTCTATTTCTATTTGCCCAAACTATTTTCTTCTTTATAAACTTGGAGAAAGCATGCTTTTAAAAATATAGATAACTTTGCACAAAGAGGAGTCCTAAGAGAAGTACTCCTTCTTGCCCTGAGGATCTGTTGCAGCAATCGTTTGAAAACAAAAAGTACTTTCTCTTCAACAGATAATTATTTCAGATTAAGTAAATGTTCCATAAGCCTGAAAACTGGTGCTCATTTGTCTGCTTTTTATTTATTTTAAACTAAAGACCTACATTGCTTGTGGTTCTATTTAATGCTGGAATATGTAATGAATTTCCCTTTTAAAATGGTTTAATTTTGTATTTTGGCCTGCTCCCAGACATTGATTTAGTTCTTCACAATGAGTGCACACTTGGCATCTGAAAAAAAACTACTTTCCCCTGATCTAAGTAATTGAACTCATCAGGGGCAATTTTTGCAGTGTTGAAAAAAAGACACAGGTCTGCAGGCTCAAAACAGCAATGTTGCTATCTAGTCCATCCCAGAGCTTGGAAAAGTTACTTTTTGGACTATAGCTCCCAGAATCCTTAAAACAGCATCCTGGGAATTGTAATCCCAAAAAGTCACATATCTAAGCTGTGATTAACATGCTGGTAGGGAAACTAAATTGTCTTTCCTTTTAGGGACCTTGATATGCTTAGTGTGGGATATGTAAGGATGGCCCCTGCTACAGGAGTGCTCTCTCTACCTCCCCAAAATTAAGGGCAGAGAAAGGGTAGAATTCCTGACTCACAGACTGGGGAATTGGTGAGGGAGAGGCAGAAAATGCCTTTGAGGCCACAAATTTTACATGGTGGGCCTGGGATTTAAGGAGGAGAGTAACATAAGAGAAGAGGACTTTTTGGCAGGCACTGTGGACTGGGAGCCCCAGGAGACACTGTCACTGCTGAGGAGGTCAGCAGCTGGTTGGGAGACAAGATACCACCGTAATCCCAAGATGGTGGGTCAAGTTGGCAGGGCTGTGATCTGACCCTCTGGTAGCTCTTGAACTGAAGGGCAGTCCTCTAAAAGAGGCCACATAGCCACACTGTCCATCAGTGATTGCATGGTAGTAAACTTTCCAGTTGTGTTTGAAGCAAAAAATTCATTCTAAAAGCTGTCCCTCTCAAATTTGAGTGCTTCAAAATGTATCATATGTAGCCTTCCCCCCCATCCCTCTCCACTAGAAACCACCTTTTCCCTCTTGAAGCAGGAAGGCGAAAGCCTCAATGTGCTCATTCCATCACAGCGAGTGACAGCACCCACTGTCTTCATAAAGCGAGACTAAACATTTCCAAGTTCCAAGATGAAGAATAGCCCAGAAGACAGCATGCCTCAGCATGTTTTTATAAGCCTATTAAGACCCCCAGCTTCAGTAATATTACTCTATCTAGACTATTCCACCAAATCTGATGAGTGCTGAATCTTCTCCTCTTCTCTGTTATTATATGAATTTGCAAACTATATGTGCATTTACATACACAGAGTCTGTTTGGTCATATTTTTGTAGCCATCATGATTATTACCACCACTCTTGCTCTTGCTTCCATAACATTTTTAAATGTACATATCTCTTTGCTAAATTATATAAAATACATTCCTGCTGAAAGCTTATAATTGACTATACAGTAGAATAATGGAAAGGGGAAAGGCATGCCATGTAATGCAAAGTTAGGGTGTAAAATCATAAAGCCAGGATATGGTTAAGAATGCAAGCTTGAGGCAAGAAAGAAAAAACAGGTTTCTCAACATGCTGAATGACTGTGCGTTAGAGCAACTTGTCATGGAGCCCACCCGAGAACAGGCAACTCTGGATCTAATACTATGTGATACTCAGGACCTGGTCAGGGATGTCAATGTCACTGAGCCTTTGGGGAACAGTGACCATGCTGCAATCTCCTTTGCCATTCATGTTGGGGGAAGAGTGTCAAGCAAATCAGACACAAAAACCCTTGATTTCCAAAGGGTAGACTTCCCTCAGATGAGGAAACTAGGAACACAAACTCTGGCAAAAGAAATGTAAGAAGATGATAGAGGCAAACAAAGACTTTGAGGAACATACGGCTAGCAATATAAAGGGAAATAATAAAAACTTCTTTAAATGTGTTAGAAATAGAAAACCTGCCAGTTGGCCCTCTGGATAGTGAGGGAGGAAAAGTGGAGGTAAAGGAATATTTGAAAATTGCAGAGAAATTAAATGAGTTCTTTGCTTCTGTCTTCATGACAGAAGACATTGCGGAATGTGTCCAAATGGCCCCTCTTGATGAAGGAATTAAATCAAATACATGTTAAAAGAGAGGCTGTTTTAGGTTTAATTGATAAACTGAAGATCAACCAGTCACTGGGCCCAGATGACATCCACCCAAAGGTTATTAAGGAACTAAGAAATGAAAATTGTGGATCTCTTAACAATAATATGCAACTTGTTTCTTAAAATGGCCGATTTCACACCAATTTTTAAAAAAGGAAGGGAGGGCAGGAAACTATAGGCCAGTTAGCCTTATGTCCCAGGAAAGATGGTGGAAAGCCTCATCCAAGAGAAAATCTTAAAACACATAGAACAACAAACTTTATGTTTTTATGTTCTTCGGAGCTGTGGTATGATATTGGTTTCATCACCGTAATTTTAATTGGATCCAGGTCAATCGGCACATATGAGACAGTATATGCTCTGCCACTGAGCAATAGTCCTTTCATTCAATTTGCTGAGTGAAGAGAAACATTTCAGTAAGCTGATAGGGTTTGGAAGTAAGATAAGCCAAGCAGAAACCACTGAAAAAACACAATCCCTCCACTGCACCACTGGTACTATCTCCTCTACTTCCTAACTGAACTTCAGAGGGTTGGGCCCATCTTGAACAATGATGCTTTAGAAATGGGGAAGTCATGCGACTCATCTTCCATGAATTTTTTATATACATTCATTTTGGTATTTTGCCCTCTGTGTTGTGAACTGGCCCTCATACAGAAGCTCATAAGTATATTCAGAGGTATGGTTGAAGTCCAGATTTCTGCTAACTGCTACTGTAGACCTGTAGGAGCAAGCTATTTTCAAAGCCAAAATTGTTCTGGAAATTACATACTTGCATTCTTTTCCATTTTAGAAGTGTCATTGATATGGTTCCCAGCCCATTTAGAAATTCATTGCAAGTAAACCCAAAATGCAGGCTATATGCCATACATTACATTTTTCTGTTTTGTTGTTATTGTTGTTGTCATCATCATAGTAGTAGTAGTCATCATTGTTGTTATTTTAAGAAAGACAATAATAACAATCCACATTTCCTCTGCAAGTGGAAGTGATCAGTCCTTTCAACCTGCAGATTAAAACAATCTCTTAGGTCCCACTGGGAAAGAGTTTTCAAATATGGCATGAAGCATATTTATATTAAAATCTCGATCCCAGAAATTTAAGCCTCTGCAGAGATATATCCTAATGGGGAGCAGCCTGGGGAAAATTCTCTTTCTCTATATATAAAACAGTGGTACTCAAAGAAAATAATGTTTCAATCAGAACTCCCACAATTCTTTAAGATTACTACCAGGACGTTGTAGCTAATTGAAGAAATAGATAACATGTCTTCACTTCAGCAGGCTTTATTTATTTTATAGGCATTTTTCATTAACTTGAAGCAACTTTTCTCTTGAAAGCCTACATAATTTAATCTTCTCGATCAGGAATGCTAATTTCTTGCCTCAAGACAGGAGGAGTGAGTAGGCAACAATGTTTGGAAATATTTTTTTTACCTTCTGTGTCAACAGTTCCAATTAGTTACATCAATTTCCATCTGTTTCTGTTGTAAACCATGTGAACAGCTGCATCCTTTAGAGAATCAAGCTGAAGCACTGACGTTTTAAGGTATCTGGCCATATTCACATTACCACCACAGTTAAATTACACAGACCCTTGTTATAAGTTTTCTATGACATTTCATCCTTCTCTTTAAATTATTTAAATTGTCAGAAATTTCCTGAAAGAATTTGGCCAGCTGTACTAAACAGAGCACATTAATTTAGCAAATCATTGCTTTACTCCTGGTGGACAATGATTATGTTCTTACACAAACAATTGCTGTTTCACTCATTTGTGTCAGGCAGAAATCAAAGAAAAACAAAAGACAAGACAAAAAACATGTGGCACCTTAAAGACTAACTAACTCATTTATGTGGCAACCATAATAATTATTTTCTCAGAAGAAAGAAGTCAATAATATCAGCATAGTTCACTTAAAGAACCCAAAAGATTGTAAAACGGAGGCAGTTATTCTGTGAAATGTAAGAATCAACTGAGCCATTGTATCAGAACCGGAAATATGATAACAGATTTTCTGGTTAGATTTTTGGCACTTTTAACAAGTTGAGTTGGCTGGGAAGCCTAGAAAACACAGCCATTCTTGGCAACTTATTTATGGAAGGGGAGCCAAGCCTGGATCCTCCAGCATTTCCCCTCAGAAATCATTTTTTTTTTCAACGGGGCTACTTCCAAAGCAAGGGTACACAGGATTGCAACCCTATATACAGTTCAAATTCAACTGCATCCATTGTAGAGGTCTACTGGTTTAGGTACAAGCCTTTTGTACTAGCAAAAACCCCTGCTGCTTCCAGAAATCCCGT
Organism: Phrynocephalus guinanensis; assembly: GCA_037367245.1. NCBI lineage: Eukaryota > Metazoa > Chordata > Lepidosauria > Squamata > Agamidae > Phrynocephalus > Phrynocephalus guinanensis. The sequence continues at coordinate 60,837,435 of CM074738.1, forward strand.
ACTACTATTCTGAGACCTGACAGTAGACTTGATTGGAGGGTAGAACTGCTCTCTTAGGTAAGACCCGTTTGCAGAACTTTGGCCATTTTCACCTGCTACAATTGGTCTGTTAAAATTAGACTCCACTGCCAAGTGGTACAGACGTTAAGAAAAAGAAGAAAATGATAGCTCTGTTAAAATAATTAATTTACATTGAAGAACATGTGTGTCTTTGAACAGAGAGAAGTAGACAGGGAAAGGCCCTGCCTTAGGTTTCCAAGACTTTCCTATACTGTATCTCTTCTGACCTTTGCTGACCTTCCTGCAACTTGGATTAATAATTTTAAAATTTGAGTGTCACTTCCTTCCTCCTCACATTTTGTCTCTTTAACTCTCTGGGAGAGGAAACATCTTACCTTTCTTCTTAAGAGATACCGGGCAGCGGTGGTTCCTTAGCATGCCCATAGTGTTTAACTAGAAGCAGGATCCCTGCTGAAATATCTCTCTCTAAAAACACTGGCAATCATCTATGGGAAATTCAAGATTCACTCTTGATTAGGAGTTCACATCTGAAGCTGCAAACAAATGCAAGACAATGCAATAAAGAGAGATACTTTCAGAAACAGAGTGGCATGTTATTGCTTTTCTTATCGGTAACCATACAAAACATATGGACTGACTCCTGTTTGAATGGACTTAAGTTTCACAAACCGAATGAACGGAGACACTGAAAGTGGGACAGTAGCCTTTTCACCAATCCCCATGTGTTTGCCACCTCCTACACCCATGAAAATGCTCTTCAGGGGATTGTGGGACACCTAGGAAACAGTTTGTGAGGTTCTACTGGACATGCAGAGAACAGAGAAATAAATGGAGGGAGGCACCACTGGAGACCCACTGCCTCCACTGAACATCAGGGTTCTTTGGGTTGAGAAGAATTGTCCAGAAGAACACAACTGAGGGAAATGAAATGGAGGAACCTGAAAAAGCCTTTCGTGTTCATCAAAAGACTGGGGTATGAAAGACATGAAAACACAAGAGGCATTCCCTTTTTAAAAGAGGCATTCTGTCCCCCTTCTTTTCTACCATGCACATACACGACCCCTAAGCTGCGCGGCAAATGGCTCCCAGCTCCGGAGCTTAGAAATGTTTTCCCACCAGCTCCGGAGTTTGGAGACAATTAAGTGCGACCCCGCCCACTTTAGCGCGACCCAGCGCACTTTCCTTGTACCTTCTCTTTGGAGGTGATAAAAAATTAGATGCGGATAAGAGTGCCCGGCTCTCCTGGCTTGTCTGTTGTTTTTTTGCCTCCCGCCCCTTTAAGAGCTCCTTGAGACGGAAGCAGGAAGTAATGGGGCTCGTGGCAAGTTCGACCAGCACGGGCAGGTTAGTAAAGGCTTCTTTTGTCCTTCTTTTGCCTCCCCCCCCTCACGCCGACAGGAGCAGGAAGTGCTGAGGGGTGGGGACGCAGGAACAAAAACGAACCCCCAAGATCTCTGGTCTGAATTTAAGGGACCAGCGGATATTAGGGGTCGTGTGAAAAGGCCCTTAGTTACTGTACCTAGAACTAGGACTTTTATCAGCTTTCCTATCACAAGTATATTTCTCTAATAAGCACAAGCTTTCATATTTTTCTCAGAAACAAGTGTGGATACCGTTCCTTTACAAAGGGAAAAGTGTTCAGAGAATCTTTCAGAGAATCATTCTAAGGGCACGTCCAGATGGGGGAAGTGGGAGTGGTCTGGGTCACACTTAAATAGCGTAGTCTATTTTATCTCTCACTTGAGTGATCCTTCCATTCACAATAATCTATATTTTTTCTCCTTTGAGAAGGATTCAGAAGGGCTTTGGATCCCCCCTTATCCTCCTTTTGATCAATGACACTCCCCTTCCCACCCCCTTCCCTGGCTCTCCCCCACCCCCCGTCATTCAGTGGACATTGCAACTTTCCTGTTGTTATTAATTATAGGGAGGAAAAGATTGCTAAATGTCCCATCTCTATGGCTTAGTTTGTGAATCACTTATACCAGAACCTGAAATATAGAGAGGAAGATGTACAACGCAAACAAAAATCTTACAATGAAGCAAAAGTGAGGTGCCGCGATTTCACTGTGGTCCTAAGCTCTAAATAATATGGGATGGTCTGTTTTTGGTGAAAATGAAAGTTCTGTGATTTATGTAAATGAAAGCTCTGGAAGTGGACTTAAGTCCAAAGCTTATCATTCCAATAATTTGAAACTATATGTGACTAGAGATGAAGCGATTCATGCATGTGTTTGTTAAAAGGAAAGAAAAAGAATGGAGAGTCACGAAAAGTGATGTTTCTGCTGTGGAATTATTCTAATGAGTGAATTATAATGTGTTTTGTAACATTACTTTTCAAAGTTTATGTTCTGTACTCTTTAGACTGTTAAGTACCTTTCAATATTATTTTTAAACTTTAAACTTTAAATTTAGTCATAGTGGGTTGCATTGTCTTGAATAAGTTTTAATGTATGTTAGAACCATGGCAGCTTTATATGTGTGACATAGCAAAACAGTAATGCATCTACCTAGCATGGCATGCATAATACAACCAATAGCTGTGTGTGGCACATGAACCTGCAATTTGTACACAGCTTATTGAATGTTTGTGCTGAAGATAGAAAGTATCACTGTGATGCTGATTTACACATCACAGTTGACTGCTGACCATGACATATGGAAGCCTGACATTTACAGGCATTTTATGTTATATATTTCAAAGTAAGTTGCTTTCCCATTATTATAATGTCAATGCATAAACATTTTTACCCACCACTTCAGCTCACCAAACCTAAGACTTTGGTTGCCATGCTTTTAACATCTAGTGGCATTTATTAAAGGAACATCAATAATATACAATGGATGCCAAGTGAGCAGGTGATTCAAATCCTGTGCATCTGAATTCATCATAATGAAGGTGTTGGCAATATCATCAACAGGTGCACTTTATTTAAGCAACCAACATTTTTCTGTGTATATACTGGCAGCCACTACTCCTATGCACCTGTCAGCTTGAAAAATAAAAACAAAAATTAAAAAAACAGCCATGTGGTTGTAAACACTCCTTGGATGCTAAAGGTTTAGCAGATGTTCCAAGTTCTCAAGTTACAAAAGTGTTACAAGAAAACTTGTGATGCCTGCCAATTTTTCTGGTTGCAAGCTTTTGTGTGTGGAGTTAGGGTTAATAGTATTGCACTGATATATTCATTTTATATATATCTTGTACTCATATACATGTCTTGTGTCCATCCATTTGATTGGGTCCTTTTCCAAAGAGAAAGGTGGGGTAAAAATAAAATAAAATAAAATAAAATAAAATAAAATAGAATGACCAGAGATCCATAAATATTATTTGTAATGTCTTTTCCAGGAATTGGCTTCTGATAAATGTTGAAAAGCCTGGGGAGCAAAAGTGGATATGATGATGTAAACTAGAGAGTAAACTGCATGTGGATGAGTTATATTTTATAGAAAGGAAACCAAAAACCAGTCAAAGGCTGGCTGGCCAGTGTGACAATAGGATGAGAGCTAAGAGTGAACAGATATGGAGTTTATTCTACCAGGGTGCAGCATGTTAGTGATGAGGTTATCACTATCAAATTGAAGGATCTCCTCTAGAAGTTTGCAACTGAATATAAACAGAAAATGTATGTCTTGTTTAAGGAGATCAACTGAGACATCATGAAGGCAAAATTGCTCTAAGGTAAAAGTAAAGGTTTCCCCTGCGTGCTAGTCATGTCCGAATCTAGGGGCGATGCTCATCTCCGTGTTCAAGCCGAAGAGCCAGTGTTGTGCAAGTCCAGGGCCATGTGGCCGGCATGGCTGCAAGGAAACACTGTTTTACCTTCCCACTTTTTACGGTGGAGCCTACTTGCAATTATATGCTTTTGAACTACTAGGTTGGCAGGAGCTGGGGTTATCAGTGGGAACTTTCTCCCATGTATGGCACCCGGGATTCAGCCTTAATCTCCGGAGCCACCATGGCCCTTAAAATTGCCCTAAACCTGGTTAACAAATGCTTCCACATGGCTTCCGTTCAACTATAATGGAGAAGCTATATACATTTGCCTCTGTTTAAGAAGACAAAGTATGAAATGACGTCAGATAGAGAGGAAGGGAGGGAGGGAGAAGGAGGAAGGAAACAAATCAATCTACATGTACATCCAGAAAAGGAAAGAAGAGAAAACACATCCATGTTGTTGGTTTTGTTTTGTTCAAATTTTATCCTGCTCATCTAGTGGCCAGGATACTTACTCTGAGTGGCATACAACAAAAGCATTCACAATACAAACCAAGCTTCAGTAATAAACAATAACCAAGACATTAATTTAAAAAGCAGATAAAACCCCAAATTAAATTAAATCTGTAATAAGATGCACAATGACAATGGACTATCAATCTGCCATAAAAATGTGGGTCATCAAAAATCAGAACTAAACAAGAAGTTTAATTTAATTAAATGGGCAGGAGTCTTCACTTTTTTCCTGAAGCCAGGAGGGTTTGGGCCTGAAATAATTCCATAGGGAGAGAATTCCATAACATGGTGATGACCATTGAGAAAGCCCAGTTCCTAGTAGTGGGTTTCCAAGCCTCCCTTGGAGTGTCCATCCATAACATCGTTGCTTGGGAAGTACAGATGGGAGGTCAATCTGAGGAAGAGGTGCTCCAACGAGGAATGATATGGGCTTTAGCAGGTTAGCCTCGTTCAGTGCTCCATACTGAGCTATATGCTTCTCTCCCTTGCCTCCTCTGCCTGCTCACTCACACAGCAGCAGGAGCTATTTCCCTTCTCTAGGTCCTCAGTCCATGGCAGAAGCATGGGCTTCTCTACAATCTCTTCCCTACAATCCCTTTCCCCCAAAGAAGCACTTTTCCAATTACAAATGGATTCCTGGGGAGACCCACTTTGACATTGAATTACTTGCCCCCCCCGAACCTCAAAGCTCTCCAGAATTGGGGGGGGGGGCTTACAGGGAACAGGTTGAGGAAGCTCTGCTGCAATTTCCATGATCACTATTTTTGAGTACATAATTTTCCAATTACAAATGATTTTTTCCTGGGGGGGGAATTTGGGGGGGGGACTCCAAAAAATTTGGAGTTGAATAACTCAGCCCCCTGAACCCCAAACCTCTCCAAATTTGGAGGGCTTAAAGGGAAGAGTACAAGGAAGGTACCAGCCTCCCGATGCCTCTAGGACCCAGAAGAGCCATTTTATAGAATAACATTTTTGTTTCATTTTGCACATTCTTTTAAAACTTTGTTAATAATGAAATGAAACAAATTGAAAAATGAAACAAAACACTATATTTTCATTTCATGCCCATCTCTAATGGTCAATGTTCACTCATGCCATAACTCCCTGTACTTGATAATACAATGATTCTGCTTCATTGTAATTAATGATTCACCAGGGTAGACGAATTGATGAATTTCTAGTAATTAATCAACAAACGGATGAATCAATTCATCTCCCTGTTAAAATGATATATAAAAATAGCCCTGGCATCTAGAGGCCCCAAATTTGCAGGTATGCTTCCCCTGCTTCTCCTTTACAAGCTCAGAACATTTGGTCAAGTTTGGGGTTTAGGATAGCTAAGCAAAGACATACACACACACACCCAAAAAAAGTCACTCCAGGTATCTACAGAATCCAAATTTGCATAGAAGCTTCCTGTGACTCTCCCCTACAATCCCTCCAAGTTTGGCGAAGATTTGGTTTCAGACATATATGTTATTTACTTATTAATATCGTTTATCAACTGGGTTGGCGAAACCAATATTTACCAAACTTTGAGGGATAGTAGAGGAGATTCACAGGATGCTTTCCTCCAAATTTGGTGTTTCTAGGTGCCTTGGGGAACATTTTATAGCACAACACATTAATGAATCAAAAATCTCTAACATTCATCAATTTGTATTCATTGGGGTATTCCATTTATGACGAATACAAATCAAATTGGTGATAAATTGGCCAAATTTGTCAAAAAACATAATTCATTTTTCAATTCATCCCAATCTCTACTTAGAAGCCTTTCAAAAACAGGGGAGATGACTAAACTAATTAACTGCATATTAAATATCAAATTCCTATATAGAACAAATTATTAGTAAAAGCAAAAATATAAAACCAGTTAGTGTAGGCTTCTGTGCCATGCAGGTAACCTGGCACTGCAGGTTCTACTCATGATAAAATGGCAGTCCAAAGCTTAATAGCATTGAGAAGCTTAGAAAAATGAGCATGTAATTTAAAGGGCTCATTGCATGGTATGGTGTGGTATGCCATGGATTGATGGAGGGAGCCAAGTCTACAGGCACAATCTTTATACAAAGTCCTTCCATATCAATTCTGATCCTGAAAGCACCCATTCACACTCACACCTGCCAAGAGATCTCTGCCCTGCAACAGAATAGATCTCAGTGTTGCTTTTACACGTGATATTCTCACCCTCTTGCAAGATTCTTCCCCATAAACTTAACTTCAGTCGTCTTTCCACAATGAGTGCTCTGTCCCACTCCCACTCTTTTATGCAGACCTGCCAAACCTAACGGAAGCAGCAAAAGCCATTCAAAAATTCCATCCATATCTTCCTCAGATCCAGGCTCCTACCTGCCTACTGCCTCCCCACCAGCACCTGGTTCAACATATATGCCATCTGTGTTTGGCATCAACAGTGCTGAGAAGTTCATAAAGGGCCACATGAGATAAGGAGAGAAGTGCAGTAGCTCCAAAGTCTTCACACCCAAACTAGATGCTACTATTAATGAGAGAATATAACTGCTGATGTTCTTTGTTCTTTTAAATCAAAGAAATGTGAGGGAGAGATCTAGTGGATGACGAAGATGCTAAAAAGCAACACATGGCAAGGTCCCAATTCAGATTGCATCCTCCAGCCTTCTACTTTAGAGTAACTAAATTATATTGTTCATACACTATATTATGGTAAATTTATTTTTTATACATAACTCAAAGTTAAGAGATGGAGCACCCCATCTGGATTGGGGCCATGGTATACATGGTCATGTTTGCCATCCCTTGAGGTATCAAATGTCACCTACACTGGCCCAACACAAGCTTTTCATTGCTCCAACATAATGCAGTCATCATTGTCATTGTCATCATTGCCATCATTGTCTCTGTCTGAACTAATTAAATTGAATTAATTTGTTTAAGTGCCACAAGTGGTATTACTAGTATTTTGGTAAAACAACATTGAAGTGTGCCTCTGAGGAAACCAGGCAGAAGAACATCATAGGCAGAATCAAAGGGTCACAATATTGAACCAAGATGCTTCTGACAGCTTGGTTTGAAAAAGAGTTTACATCTGATCATTTGCAGTTTTGTTACCATGCTTTCACAAGGTATATTCATTTAAGAAAAAAGGGTGCCCTGATCACACGCAATGAATCCATTTCAGAACAAAACCAAAGGGTTAGAAAAAGAATGCATTATGAATTAAAATGTCTCAGCCAGCCAAGAATGTTTTCTCATTTTTTTCACCTGTGTTATTCCCTCCTTTTCTTCAGGAGTACAATGCAGGCTTTTCTTTTGTCTAACAATACAATTACTATTTTGGTAGAAAAGCCATTCTGAAAGAATTTCCTTTTCTGTAAGTGTCGAAACAGAAATTACCTAAATATAACTTACAAATTCTATGAAAATGACAAACTATGGGAAGTAGAAATGGGCATGAATTAAATCATGCAACTTCATATGAAACAAACTGTGCGGCAGTACAGGTGCTGTGCATTCCCTCCCTCCTTCCCTACCACCACCACCACCACCACCACCACCACCACCTTCTGGCCCGCTCACCATTTATCATGCAGCGCCAGGGTTTTCTTTCTCTTCCAGGGCTTCAGTCCAGGCAGTAGCTGGGGTTGCCCCTTTCCCACCTCCTCCAGCATCCAAACACTCAGTGATTACACAGGGAGAATTCTTGCTCTGCCTCCTCATCAGAGTGGTCACCTACAGGAGGAGGTGAGAAAAGGCGCTCTGAGCTTCTGCCAGACCTGAGTTCCACTTGAGAAGGAAGGCCCTGGGAGAAGGTGATGAAAGGTGAGTGGGGTAGTCAGCCAGGAGAAAGGGAAGGGAGGGACAAACATTGTGTGCTTAGTACAAAGTACAAGTTAATTTGTGCCCATCTCTAACAGTAAGGAATCACATTAATCACAAATGACGTTAGCGTTAGCATGAATTGGTAATCCTCCATTTTATTTTGTGTCCTCATGGCCTTTTCTGCTATATTCATAATTTTTAAATGAAGCTATTGGCCTGTTTCTGTTTTCTGATCCTCTGTAATTGGTGCACCTAGATGCATTAGCAACAGAGAGCAATCTAGTCTGGGTCATTTAGTAACAGTTTGGAACAACAGGGCTTGATTGGATCACTCCTTCCATTCATATGGAAACGCTCCTGAAGCCATTGTGATTGCAATCTATTCAACTACATGCTGGCATTAGATCGCGCTGTCTTGGTCCATTTGGTCACAATGTGCCTCTCACCTTTGTGCTTCCCATCCCTTGCCTTATCTTTTGCAGCAGCTGTTAGCCAGTTGGGATATAGCCTGCTTCTGTTTGCCTGCAGATGGGTATTAATGGTGAGTTTTTATTCATGCAAAGGAGGGGGTTATGGAGTGTCATGTTTCAACCCCATGTTTTTCCTTTTCTCCTTTTTTTAAAAAAAATTGCTTTTGCTAAGTAGCATAGCGCTTATGTGATGTAACGTGATAGTGGAAAGTGGTGGGTTTTTAAAATAAAATATTAAAATAAAAATGCACGTCACTTCAAAATAGGTTGGAAATAGAGATGCACATGAACCGGAAAAAAACCTGGTGGTTCATGATAGTTCAGAGTTCATAGCTAGTTCATTTTCTGGTTTGTTTCTGGGGGCTACCTGCCACCTCCATCTCTGCTACCACAGGCACATGCAGGAAATCCAGGTGCTGCTTCTGAATGTGTGCCCATCAGTTAGCTGTGTGGCAAGCATATGCTCAGAAGCAGTAGCCCAGCTGGGTGTTGCCTCTGAGCCTGCACCTGCCACCCAGATAAGATGTGTACACATCCTCAGAGGCAGAGGGTAGCCCCTGGAAGGGAATACGGGCCTACTATCTCTGAGGATGGTACCCACTGAAACACAGAAGGAGGTGTTGGAGGCAGGAGCAGATAGAGGGAGACAATTGGGGCAGTAGGAAGGGGTGGGCAGGCATCCCCTTTTGCCTAAGCAAACAAAACATCAAAGGGAAAAAAAGGATCCCCAAACTACAAACCATAGTTAAGTATAGGGGCAAGTTTATTGTTTTTCTTTAAAAAGACATTTTCTTTAAAATGACATCCCCTTGGCGCAGTGGTTAAATGCCCGTACTCCAGTTAAAACTGTGCTCATGACCTGGGGTTCAGTCCCAGGCAGCCGGCTCACGGTTGACTCAGCCTTACATCCTTCTGAGGTCAGTACAATGAGTACCCAGCTTGCTGCGGGGGGTGGGGCAACGTGTAGCCTTCACACTGTAATTAAAACTGTAAACCACCCAGAGACTACTTGAAGTGGTATGGGGCAGTATGGAAAGACAGCCAAAAAGTTAAAGTTCATATACTTGAATGTTCTATTATTATTTTTCAGGCTCTGATTAGAACATTTAAGCCCTTGTCTAATTGTATTCTAATCACAAATGTCTATGTAGGGTGAAGGCAGGAATCAAAGGCCTCACCCTGAACAGGTATACTGGAGACAACCACTCAATAAATAAATATAACCATAGTCCCAGTTCATGTATCCCAAGGAACACTTTGAAAAAGAAATGTGCAGCTGCCTGTGCCTTCAGCTCACTCTATTTCTCCCCCCCCTTCTTCTATGACAAGTCTTCAGTGATTTCCTTTTTTATTTATCCCAGCAAAAAAAGGTTATTTTTCCAGCTCTGACCTCATTTGCGTTAAGCATTCTGGACACCCTACAAAGGCACTCCACTTGCTATAGTAAAGTATCTAACGTTATCCTTGCCACACATCAGTGTATTCTAGCAAAACGTAGTTCCTCGGCCATATCTGACACATAGAGATGGGCACGAAACGAGCGATTTTTCGTTTTCGTTTTCGTTTTTTCATTTCGTTATGCAACGAAAATGAAATGATTTTTTTAAAAAAACAAAATGAAAATGAAAACAAAACGACCAAATTTGCCATGTTTTTCGTTTTCGTTGCAGCAGATGCATTGAACTAAAAAGAATGCTAACGAAACAGCATTTTTTTGTTTTCGTTTTTGTTTTTTTGTCATTACCTAACAAAACAAAAACAATTTTTTTTTGCAAAAAATGACACGAAAACGAAAACGAACCAAAACGGACCCCTAAACGACCAAACGACAAACAAAACACCATTTTTTGAGTCGTGCCCATCTCTACTGACACATCAACAGCAAACTTGCTTCCAACAAAACAGAACCAAGGCTGCAGAAGAAAGAGTTCCCCCTTCCATTAGAATTATTCTCCTAAATTATTCATATGTGTGAAGTAGATTACAGAGTTTAGAGAAAAATGCTCAAAGCTAACGTGTTAACAAACAGCACACAGGCCTCTGTTACAGAAAGCTGATGCTTGTATTCTCTTGTGGAGGAACGAGCTTTTCCACATGGTTTATAGCTGTGATACTATATTTCACAACAAGGAGTAAGAGGCCAAATCTACTTCTACTTCTACACTACACAGCCCAGTACTGGAAAAGTGATTGTATTCATATAAACCACTCTCCTGTGTGGAGAATGGAGTTGATGATTCTAATTCCTATTCCCTGGCCCTAAGTTACCATTTTCCTCAAGTTCTTGAAAGAAAGATGCTATGTCATCTCTAGAATAATATATAAATATATTTATTAGTAGTAAGATTTCTCTATAGCTCATTTAAGGAAAGAATAGCAATGAGGAAAGCGACATTGAACCAATGTTTCTCTTCCATGACATAAGATGGTTATCAATACATAGAATATTTAGAGCATCTTGCATTTCCCCATCCCATTGCCAAAATCCTTGCCAACAGCTTCCAAACACTGGCCATTTTACTGAAATTCAACTGAAAGGCTGCCCACTGGCCTAGGGTTAACATTGCCAGGTCAACAGTTTCCTATTTCCTGAGATTTCCAGGACAAAACATCTAAGACCTACCCTTATTATGTCACAGACAGCACAGAAAGGAATCAGGAGGAAGAGTTCCCTCCCTTCTCCAGGCATTATTGCATTGATGCCATACCTTGCGTAATAACAAGGCCATTGAGTTCTGACTAGAGATGGGCACAAATTGAAAAAATGGTGTTTCGTTTTTTCATTTTTTGTTGAGGGTCCATTTCGGTTCATTTTCGTTTTTCATGAATTTTTGAAAAAAATGTTTTTGATTATTCGTTTTTGATTTTCATTTTTACCCACTTTTGCGCAATTTTTAAAGCATTTCTGTGCGCAGGCATCCCCCAACGCCCCACACCAGAGGGAAAACACTAAAAAAATGATGCTGGCAGAGACACAGTATAGACTAGGTACGCAGGGAGGCTGCAAAGGCAGCGGTGGGCATTGCCCAGGGTGCAAGGCAGCCGCAGAGTGACTGCACTGTGGGGCAGGGGAGGGTACTCACCAAGAGGTATGCACGCATGCACACAGGGAGGCTGCAGGACTGAAGCTAGAGAGAAATCTCTTCTTTCTCTCCCCTAAGAGCCAGGCTGCAGCTGGCAGGAACACAGAGACACACACCTACCTGGCTGGCCTAAAGTGAAAATAATGAGTGACAGAGACAGCAATCCCACCCTAACTCCCACCGGAGACTGCAAGGAGGATAGGGGTTGCCACAGCTTTTTATGCCCTCTGTGGCTGCCAGACCTGCCCAGTCTGCAACCTGGGCATGCTATTGGTTGAAGTTGTCCAAGAATTTACATGATCCCATCACATGGCTTGCCTCCATTTTGTGGCTGGCGACATCCATTTTCCTTAAAGGGAAAAGAAAAATACATCGCGATGGAAGAAGACAAAAACAAATGTTTTAAGGACCCCAACCCCCCCGGTAGGTATTATCAGACAGTATAAACAATTATCACTGTGTTTTTATGGATGTCCAAGGTATTTTTTAACATTTAGAACAGCTCATTTCATTGCCTGTCGCCATTAACGAAAATCGAAACGTAACGAACCTAATTTTCGTGGTTCTGTTTGGTTCGTTCCAATTTCATCACAATGTTCGTTATTCATTTCATTACATAATGAAACAAATAATGAATAACAGAAACAAAAAAAGTTCATTTCATGCCCATCTCTAGTTCTGACCCTTGTGCCCCGCTGCCTGCCTTGCATCATATGGCACTGTGGGTCCAACACTGCCCTGTCAAAAAGCCAGAAATTTGAGAGAGAGCAAAGTGGATGAACTTGCATCTACTATACTATTTGAAGTAACAAACATTGTTTATCAACCCTTGGAATAAGTTGGGAATGGGTAAAAATCAGTGCCAATGCATTAAGTCACCAATAGAGATGGGCATGAAACAGGACAATGCCATTTTGTTTCATTGTTGTTTCATTTTTTTCTGTTTCTTTTCATTTCATTTGAATTTTTTTTAATATGTTTTTTTCATTTTTCATTTTAATTTTTTTTACTCTCGCGGCAAGTGGCAGTGGTGGAATGGCTCTGCCACTGCCGCTTGCTGCAAATACTTTTTGAAAAACCCACCACTTCTCCCCAATGAGCCCAAGTGGGGAGGAAAGGCACGGGCTTTAAAAAAATGTCTTTGAGCCACTGTGGCAGCCTCGGTGGCTCAAAGACATTTTAAATGACTCATGCCTCCCCCCCCCAACATGCCCGATTGGGGTGGAAGGCGTGGGTTGTTTAAAGTGGTTTCCCATAGGAATGCATTGCTTTTCAATGCAGTCCTATAGAAAACCTTGCAATTAACAAAAAACAAAATGGAACAAACGGAAAATTTCCAGTTCATTTCATTTCATTTTTCTTTAAAAATCAGTTCGTTTTTCATTTCGTTCTGAAATGCAAGAAAAAACAAAAAACAAAATAAAAAAATCCATTTTGTCCCAATCTCTAGTGACTAAGCATGAAAAATCAAACTATATCCTCCTCCAGCATCTTTTACCCTGATATTTGTTTCCTCACATGAAAACCCAGGGAACCAAAAACAATTCTTGGAGATTTTAGCTGGACCTATGAGACTGTATGTGACCCAAAAATTAATTATAACTAAATTTATATGTAACATACTTCAAATCATTTCATATAAAGCTGACTAATTTCAATATAGGCATGCTTAATCAAAATTTGCACGAGATATAACACAAAAGTGAGGTTAATAAAAAATGAAAATATGATTATCATCTTCCTCATAGCTGTACTGCTAGAGGAAATGTTGCAGCGATTTTATTCCATTTTCAGTTCAAAGGAGAAAACACAAATAGATATGTAAAGATCAACCAAGTCTCACCCCACCCTGTCCCACCTCACCTTAGAAGAAAATGATGATCAGCTTGGATATTTCTTGGTTAAAACCAATCAAAAAGAGAATTAAGAGCCAATTATGGTCACACTTCTATTGCTATTCTTTTTCTTCTGTAAAAAATGTTCAAAGACTCAGGTTTAGTTTCTTGTTAAATCAAGTAGTCACAGTGAACTCTAGAGACTCTCATGTCCTAGTTTACAATGTTTAGTTATGCTTCTGTCTTTTGATCTTGGATTTTATATTCAGTTTAGTATTCATTGAGACAACACGCTACATCTATTAGGTGATTCAACTCTTTGTTAAACTGGGGACAATGCTAACCTTGTTTGGAAAAAAAAATTAGAATAAAATTGCAGATTGCTCCTACCCCCTACCAGCAGTAGAATTAAAATAGACTGTCAATGACTTTTGTAGAACTTTTTCTTTTTTTGCCTTCCCTTGCTAATCATCAGCTCGTTGTACAGTTTGCCTAATACATAGAACAGAAGCAACAAAACATGCCAGACATTATATGAATGAAGGAGAAGAACAAATATGAGAGGAAGGACTGCTCAGGATGGTCTAGGAAAATTATCTGGCACTTATTCCCACACCTCCTAAATGCCAAAGTTTTGCGCGGAATGTGTAGCCTGAATTACTGTAATTAATGTGTAGCCTGCATTACTGTAATTAAAAAGTGTAAACCGCCCAGAGACTACTGGAAGTGGTATGGGGTGGTATATAAGCAGAACACTTAGCTTTAATTGGTAAGGCGCCACACCACATCTCAGTAGCAGAATTAGGCACATGGCCAAAGCACTCAATGACACCTCATTGTTTAGCTGGAGCAAGTTGCACAAATGACAACAGGATTCTGGCCATTGTGCTACAAAGGATTTTTGATGTAGCGGTTTGTTTTGGGGGGTTTTCTTTCTGTTGTTGTTTCTGTCAAGCTACTTCTGAGTTACTATGATCCTAATATGGTTTTCAAGGTATGTAAGATGTTCAAGCAGTATTTTGCCAGTGCCACCATTTAGTGAGTTTTCATGGTTGAGTAGGGAGTTGAAACAAGGTTTCCTGAGTTATACTCGGGGCTTCTATCTACAATACCTCCCTGGCTCTACCATGTGTCATAAATCAGATCTCTCAAAAATGCTGGCTTCTTTATGGGAAATGACAGAGACTAGGTTCATGCCTTCCTTTGAACCACAGTTCTCCTATTTGTTGGTTTTTGTTGGTTTTTCTGTTCAAAGACCTGCTTGTATGGAGATGGTACCAGCATTGCACATGTGTGAACCTCTCCACTATCATCTCACACCATTATACCAGCATTAGTCCAAACTGTGGATTCTGTTACTGATTTAACTGCTGATGAAAAATTATGACATTTAGACATCTCACCAAATCGAAGTTACATCTCTCTAAGGAAGCCTTGAGGTGATGTCCAAACTGAGCCATTTTTTTGTAGAGGAACGTACTACATGAGCCAAACCCTCTGCAACATTGAACAAGACATGAAAAAATATTCCCAGTGAAAAAACTGAAGGAATTATAATAAGGAAAGAAGAAAATTAATTTAGTGAGCAATCCTGTAAAGTATAGAATAAAATAAAACTTCTGTTTATTTTGTAGATATTGTTGTGTGTTCAGCATTAAAAACAAAGAAATGAAAATTTAATAATGCACAAACTATATGCCTTTCAATTTCAAAAAAGAAACAGAGTGACAAAGAGCAATTGGATTCACTTGAGAACAATGCGTGCAAGTGGTGAAGCAAAAACAGGGCGGAGAAGTAACTGAGCATGCACGAACATTTGTTGATGTTCAAAAAGACTCCACAACTTTAGCTTTGATAAGCACCAGCATGTGTGTGAGTAATACTTGCCCTTTTGTTGAAAGAGATGATTATATTTGAAGTCAGAAGTGTCAGAAAAGAAGCTTTCTGTAGGACAAGAAGACATATCAAGCATTGAACTGCAGATTTTATAAATCAAGACAAAGCAAAAAGAGATGTATAAATGCACACCAATACAAGACCTGGTTTTGCAGACCAAAAACAATAGCACACACCAATATGAAAGCATGTTTTTAAGGTTACATGATTTGCGCAACTTGGAAAGGCCCACACTTATCCCTGGAACATGTTCAGATGGCACAATATTCCATGGTTTATCATGAGGAGAATGAACCCTAATGGATCTTGGTTTTCCATCCTTCCTTCCCCAGTATGGCTTCAAGAAAAAAAAAATCATTTCTTATTAACCCAAAATTGTCATGCTGTCCAGGCTTGAAATTTTGATCTTAACTAGACTGATTTCTAAAAATCTTGAAACAATTTAACATGAAGGTCTCTGGCTTCAACAAGCCACAGCCATGCTTAACCAGTCATGCTTTTATTAACAAAGATTAAAAAGAAAAATGAAAATAGTGGAGATGTTGGAGAGACGTGATTAATTTCCCCCTTTTTTGATGCAAAGAGGAAAGAAACATGGGAAGATCAGCCAGGTCTGGCATTCTCCCTTGGAATTTAAAAAAAAAAACACATCAGTCTGGATGCTTCTTGGATAAAGAAACAAAAGCCTTTTCTTTATTTACAGTGCATGGCTTTTGTTCTTTTCTTGTATTGTGGAGTGAATTGTGGAACCATAACTGCGCATGCCTATCATCTTTGGAGGAAAGAAAAAGGGGGACAGAAAAGGAAAAGACAGCTAACTGTTTTTTGTTTGGTTGGTTTAATTTTGGGGGGGGTTAGTTTTAGTTTTTGTTGTTGTTTTGCTTTTTGTTCATTTGTTTGTAATGACTAATATTTCAGGTTTTTAGATTAGACACGGCAGTGTACCATGAATATGCTATGTACTACTCCAGGTACTAGAGATGGGCAAGAAACACCCAAATGGAGTTCGTTTCCATTATTCGGCCCCTGGGTCCCCGCTTCGTTCTGTTACCATTATTCGGGCCCCTGGGGCCCGCTTCGTTTCTGTTATTTCAATTTTTGGCGCGGCCATGGGGATCCCTCCTGCCAGGGCCAGGCACCTCCGGAGCCGGCGTTCCAAGGCAGCGGCAGCCAGCACGGCTTCCAGCAGCCCCTGCCCTCTCAACGAAGCACCCAGGGACAAAAGGGGTCTGGTGGCAAACCGAGCGAAGGCACCTCCTGAGTCCTGACTGGCAAACATCCGGCTCCAGCTGCATACAACGCTCACCGGCTCCACACACTTGGGGCAGCTTAAGGGCACCCGCCTCGTGCTCCTCCTCATCCCGGAAAAAGAAAGGGGGGAAAAGCCGCCCGCCAAACCTCACGAGTCGCAACTAGGCTTTGCATAAAGCGGCCCTTCCACCCACATACTTACCGAGATCTGCCCTTTCCCCCTGACTTGACTTGTTCAGAGGGCCCTGGGAAGACTCCAACTCCCAGAATCCTCTCTCTCTCTCTGGCTCTCCGCTGCACCCAACTCTCTCCTGTAATTGTTTTCTGGAGCGAGGAGGAGGAGGGCGAGGGACGCCGGGCGTGAGTGAGCCAGCGAGGGAGATGAGGCAGGGAGGAAACAGCACCCGTGCAGAAGGCTCCTTATGCCTGGGAGAGCCCCCGCCAGCCCCGCCAGACGCTGCCGCCACTGCCTTCTTCCCCGCCAGGCCACTGAGGCAAATGAGTGCAGCTGAATGTCGGCGGCACGATCTTCCTGACCACCCGGCAGAAATCTTTCCTCTGCCACCTCTGCCAGGGCGAGGACTCCAGTAGGACCACCGGTAAGCAAGCATGCTTCCACCGGGCTGGAATCGCCTTGGGGCGGGCAGAGGCAAAGACTTGGCTCGTTCCAGTGGCTGCGGGTGGGGTAGGGTGGAATTCCCGATGGTTGCCATGCCCGGGCTTTTTTTTCCTGGTCGCCATGGCACCGGACCTCCAGACCAGCACCAGGCCATTTCATCGTGCACCGCCATTAACAAAAACGAACAGTAACGAAGGTAATTTTCTTGTTTCTGTTCGTTTTGTGCCTAAACCAGTGCCATGGTCGTTATTCATTCCGTTACGTAACAGAATGAATAACGGATAACGGAACGAATAAAAAAGTCGTTTCGTGCCCATCTCTACCAGGTACTATTGTTCAAGTCTTGCTCTTGTGGAGCGCATAGTTCTGTATAAATATTCCCCACTTCTGTGCCTCCAGAGATCAAGAGGAGTTTATGCAAGTCCCAAAGGTTTCAATGAGGAAGAATTAACCACATGCTTAATGCTCCATTTGGGATTCATGAGACTTTCAAGTGCTTCATGTTGTCTGGACTGGGCTTAAGGTCTTCCTTCTTGCAGTTATAAGTCTACAGCCAAGGTTCCGATTCATTTTCAAGAGGCTCCACAGACTCTCCATTGCTCTGCCCTTATTGGGGAATTTGTGGATTGG